>WNWK01003557.1:110000-163457 GCA_009830355.1 Cherax destructor
CTTTTCAACACTTCCTCTCAGTTTTTACTCAGGAAGTTACTAGCGAAATTCCAGAAATAATAAATTATGTAGAACACGACGATAATAAACTATGCACGATTGGGGTAACTAGTGGTATGGTTCTCAGACAAATAGAGAAATTAAAACCTAACAAATCCCCAGGCTCTGATGAACTATTGCAAGGGTTTTAAAGGAATGTAAAGAGGAACTTAGCATACCTTTGGCTAATCTTTTCAATATATCACTACAAACTGGCATAGTGCCAGACAAGTGGAAAATGGCATATGTAATACCTATTTACAAGGCAGGTAACAGTTCCTTAGCTTCGAACTAGAGATCAATAAGCCTTACCTCCATAGTGGGAAAATTTATGGAATCAATAATTGCCGGGGAAATTCGTAGCCATCTTGAAAAGCATAAATTGATTAATGAATCTCAGCACGGTTTTTCAAAGGGGTGTTCCTATTTTACAAATTTATTAACTTTTTTCACTAAGGCATTTGAGGAGATAGATCATGGTATTGAATATGATATTGTGTATAGGGACTTCAGTAAGGCTTTCGATAGAGTTCCACATCAGAGGCTAATGAGGAAACTTAGGTCACACGGAATAGGATGATTTTTTTTTTCCTGGGTAGAGTCATGGTTGACAAATAGTCAGCAGAGATTTTGTATAAATGGGGAGAAATCAGAATGGGGGCACGTCACAAGCGGTGTTCCACAGGGGTCAGTGTTGGTGCTCTTGTTGTTCACAATTTACATAAACGACATATATGAGGGAATAAATAGCGACATAAGCAAATTTGCTGATGACACCTAAACAGGCCGTCCAATTCATTCTAATGAGGACATTAGAGCACTCCAGGATGATGTGAATAAACTGATGCAGTGGTCGGAGAAGTGGCAGATGCAGTTTAATATAGACAAATGCAAAGTTCTAAATGTTGGACAGGACAATAACCATGCCACATTTGAACTAAATAATGTAGATCTTAATATTACTGATTGCGAAAAGGATTTAGGAGTTCTGTTTAGCAGTAATCTGAAACCAAGACAACAGTGCATAAGTGTTCGCAATAAAGCTAACAGAATCCTTGGTTTCATATCAAGAAGTATAAATAATAGAAAGTCCTCTATACATCTTTGGTTAGGCCTCATTTAAATTATGCTGCACAGTTCTGATCACCGTATTACAGAATGGATATAAATGCACTGGAAAACGTACAAAGGAGGATGACAAAGTTAATCCCATGTATCAGAAATCTTCCCTATGAGGACAGACTGAGGGCCCTGAATCTGCACTCTCTATGAAGGCGTAGAATTAGGGGAATATGACTGAAGTGTATAAATGGAAAACAGGAATAAATATGACTGAGGTGTATAAATGGAAAACAGGAATAAATATGACTGAGGTGTATAAATGGAAAACAAGAATAAATAAAGGGGATGTAAATAGAGTGCTAAAAATATCTAGCCTAGACAGGACTCACAGCAATGCCTTTAAGTTGGAAAAATTCAGATTCGGGAAGGATATAGGAAAGCACTGGTTTGGTAATAGAGTTGTGGATGAGTGGAACAAACTCCCGAGTACCGTCATAGAAACTAAGACGTTGTGTAGTTTTAAAAATAGGTTAGATAAATACATGAGTATGTGTGAGTTGGACCTGACTAGCTTGTGCTACTAGGTCAGATGCTGTGCTCCTTCCTTAAGTGAATGTGACCTGACCTGACTAGGTTAGGGCATTGGCTTAGGGCATTAGTTAGGGCATTGGTTAGGGCATTGCCTAGTGGGATTAATCAGTCTGATAAAAACGTGTTGCTCATATTTCTAATTCATCAGTTTGTCGGTAGTATACCGATGATCTGAAGATACTTGTCTGACACAGCAATACCATGGAATCTTGGTTCAGAGATTAATAGATGCTTCAGGTTGTCTGCTAATCTCTGGTCCACCTTACTGGTATGACGTACTTCCGCCAGTGGGCCCCACTCACACTGACTACGTCTTCCACTGCTGCATCATTCTACTGCTACTGGCTCCACATCTAGATTGATCACTAACTTCCTAGTAGGAAGTACATGGTGTCTCTGTAACTCGATTGATAAATTTTTGGCCCACCTTCTAGGATTGAGCTACTTCCATTAGTGAACCTTTCCACATGTAACAACGTCTGCAACTATTGCACTGCTTAACCTCTTGCACTGGTTCCACTAAGAAAGGCTTCGTTTTAGTGTCTCTCTGTACCAGACTGATGAAGCCCCTGATGAGTGAAACGTCTCTGAATAACGATACCCAGGTGTTGAACATGGGTCTTATTCATTAATGGATAAGACATAATTATCTGTCTTTCCCATATAGTCAACCAATTTGAGCCACCACTTCTACCACACCAACTATTAAGTCCCATCATCTCTCGCAGACACCATCCACTGTCGTGTGGGTTCTTGATGGATTTGGTAATAAGCACAAACGTAGCTTGGCTTGGTAACTTATATATTAGAGGAAAATATGGGGAGCACTCAGGCCTGACCTATCTGTCTCTATAACCTGCCTTGACTGAGGCCAGTGGGCGAGGGCGCGCATAACGTTCAAAGGGTGACTTTTGACATCATGCTAGGTCAGCAGAATAACTCAGTAACGGTCAGTGATCACGTTGGGAGACTGTGCCGCAATAACGGTTATATTGAAATACTATAGTACATACTACTGACACCACCACCACCCAACGCACCTACAACCACAACCAAACTCCACTACAGCCACTCCCCACCCACCACTACCCTACATAACTACCCCCACCCACCCCTACCCTATCATCATTACCCCCCAAAAAAAAAACCATCTCACCTTCCACCACAGTTGTATACCTTAACCAAGAGATCAAGATGGCGAGCCTACCCTCTAACCACCAGTATTAATTACCAGAATACGGTCGATTGCCAATTAAAGTCCTAACAATGAAACTATCAGAGAGGGTTTAACGAGCGGTCGAGGGAGTGGGGGTAACTGCTTACCTCATCTACCTTCCCGAGCTACAAAAAAACCTGACCAGAGGAATAATGTGCAGTTGTTTACATCCAACAGCTGTCCTCGTAACATGATAAGAATTATCGTGATGTTAATAGCAGACCGAATGAGAAGAGGAAGGCTTAGTTAGGAGGAAAACACGTCAGAGAGAGAGAGAGAGAGAGAGAGAGAGAGAGAGAGAGAGAGAGAGAGAGAGAGAGAGAGAGAGAGAGAATTGTAATGAAAGATTGCAATGTTCTACATTGTGGCTACGTTTTAGACTCTTAACAAATATGTATAGGTCAGTAAAGCAGAGGGCTCTGCTGATAAAATAATTACCATGTCGTAAAGAAAAAAAAACTGATATTTATAAAAAAGAGATTGAAGTTGTGTCGTTTCATCTACTACAGCTGCTGCTACTACTACAATTACTACTACTACTACAATTAGTACTACTACTATTTTTGCTATCACTATCACTATGCTATGGGGCCTAGGCCCTCTCAAGGGAGGTTCCTTGACGCTGGTGAGGGGCTCTTGGTCTAGGGAATTGGATCTGTGCTTCAGTTTCCTGAATTGAGCCTGAATACCTTCCATCCCCCTTTCCCTACAGGCGCTGAATAATCCCTACGGATTTACTGTTCTCCCATAATAATAATATTGGGCCTAGGTGGTTCATGATGATCCGGGTGTGTGGGTAGTGTAGTTCACGTCAGAATATCAGTAACGTGTTCAGTACAGTCTTTTATTAACAACACTTGAAGCTTCAGAGGGTGTTCTGCTTCAGCGTATAATGACTGCCCACAAAAAAAAATCCACATCTATGTTGCACCTTTTGCCTCAGAGATTAATGTCATTGACTCGTATTATTGAATAATTCACAAATTCAAAAACCTTTCTCTGTTTGAGGTTTACAAAAGGATTGAATGAGATTTCCACTGTTTGGAGGACATTGGGGTAAGAGGCACTCAAGTTCTTCTAATAAGATGTTTATTTTTCCACTATAATCTACCTTGTCCATAATTACTATCGCATTTGCTTTACTTTGCTCAGACCTCTACAACACAATTGTCATCAAAGATTTGTTAAGTTATACCATGAATTAAGGAAAGATCCTGGACTTCACCTTACGAAACGGATAAAGCAAATGCGATAGTCATTATGGACAAGGTAGATTATAGTGGAAAAATAAACATGACACTTACGTGTCCCTTAAGAGCTTCGTTGCTCCTACCTGCATCTTTATTGTTCATGCTCGATTTTCCTGTTCACTACAAAGTGTCAGTTGGTAAATTAGACACATATGCAACACTTGGGTATCTTTATTGAGGAAACGTTTCGCCACACAGTGGCTTCATCAGTCCATACAAAGGAGAATCGTGAAGAACAGGAGGAGTTTGAGGTGGCCAGTCCCTCAATCTTGAGTCGATGTTGTCAGTCCATCAATCTTGAATATGAGCGTAGAGGAAGCTTATATACTGTAGACAGGAGAGGTGCAGCAGTTGTAGGAGGTGTCACATCTCCTGTCTACAGTATATAAGCTCCCTCTACGCACATATGCTGTATTCTATTCAAGATTGATGGACTGACAACATCGACTCAAGATTGAGGGACTGACCACCTCAAGCTCCTCCTGTTCTTCACAATTCTCCTTTGTATGGACTGATGAAGCCACTGTGTGGCGAAACGTTTCCTCAATAAAGATACCCAAGTGTTGCTTATGTGTCTAATTTACCAACTCGTCGGTTCTCTGAACCATTCATTTACAAAGTGTCAGTGTTATTTCTGATGTTTTGTTCTCAAAATTTCGAGCTCTAAGAAGCATTCTGTTACCTCCTTCCCCCTCGTGGCTAGACATACAATATAATTTAAGTCACCATTAATGACACCATCAAGATCTTTCTCTTCTTTTTTTCAACTAGTTTCAAATATTTCATATACGTATATGATAGTAATTTTGCATTACTTTGTACTGAGTCACATTAAAACTCGTCTATCATGTCTGTAACACATCTCTAACTTATCCATGCCCATCAGAATACTCTACTGCAGTTTTGCTTCCTCCCACTGACGTTCAGTCTCCCTCTCTTCCACTGACTTCCCCCACTCTTCCTATTCCACTATTCTCGCTCTCTTACTTCATCTACTTCCCCTCTCATCTCCCATTCTTAATTACAATCCCTATAGCATGCCTTCCTTCCTACTGCATATAATAATAATATTTTTCATTCAATATTTGCTGTGTTTTGTCCAGTATTGGATATTTTAATGTGTTCCAGCTTTGCCGTGTTATGAAAATAATAGTTTCTTTATTGTGCAGGGTGGTGAAGACATTACTGTGAGCTTTGTTGTTTTGTACTGAAGATGCTATTCGCTGTAGTGTGTATATATTGTGCGTATTTTGCGTAAATTTCGAGGAACTCAGAATTCCATATTTTCCATCGGCATGCTCACTTTCTCAACGGGACCTCCAATTGTAATCGTAGGTTGACTAAGCAAGTTGATTTCGGTGATTTAAATGCATGAAGTCTGTCTGAGAGGAGTCTAAAGCCAGACAGTGAGGGAGAGGGATGGAAGGAGGGGAGAGAGGGGAAGTTGTAGATGGTAGGGAATGAGGGAAACGGGGGATGGGGGGGGGGGGTAGGAAAGAATTCGTGAAGAAAAAGAGGGAGGAAGATATAGATAAAAACGTAAAAAGGGTGCGACGAAATTAAGAATAAAAGAGAAGTGAAAACAAGACGGCAAGACAAAAATAAAATAAAAAGGGTGATGAGAAAGGAAAGACTATAATAATAATACTTATTAACGAAAATAACCTGATTTTCTTTTTTTAATATTTTTCACCAATATGTTTAAAGATAAAAAAATTCTATTTGTACCTAGATTTTTTTTCCCGGTCAACTGCAGATCAGTCAGCGATGAACACAGTGAATTCTTCCACCAGCAGGACATCTCAGTCGTGGAGAAACACTACCAGGGGCAAAATGGAGTCCATCATTGTTAGCAGATTACTGCTGGATTATCCAGAAGGAAAAATGGATGGAGACAAGCCAAAAACTGATGAAAATTGTATTGAAAACTGACAAGTTGAAGACTGAGACATTTTGGGAATCTTCACTGAGGAAACGTTTCGCTAGCCAGTGGCTTCTTCAGTCCAATACAGAGAATAACAGAGGAAGAATAGGAGGCTGAGGGACTGATTAACTCATACTCCTCGTCATCTTCCTCTGTTATTCTCTGTACTGGACCGACGAAGCCCCCTGGCTGGCGAAACGTTTCTTCGATGAAGATTCCCAAATAATGCACAAGTGTTGCATTCTTCAAGCAAAGATATGTCGTGTTGAATCAATACAAAGTATATGAATTCACTATACAGGTATATTACCAATATTTCGTATACATACACTCAAAATGATTCAGTAAATTTCCAATGTATAATCTGAATTCATCAATGTATAATATGTCAGCATGACTGTATATAATCATACAGCTATTGAATGGCGCTGATCTAAAAAAAAAAAATAGACTAATTTTGTGCTTCGAAGTGAAAAAGTGTTTCTCTTTAAAGTTTTCGTGGCGTTGACAACGAATATGACCATGATAACAATCGACTGAATAGTGAAATTCAAAGCGCTTTCGTGATTCCATCACTCCGAAGCACAAGATTAGTCAGAATTTGTAGATCAGTGTTATTCAATAGCTGCATGATGATATACCATTCAGATTATACATTGATGCTTTCAATATATACACTGTGTGTATCGCATAAATCCCTGCAATACGCCGAGACGAGACGATATATTGTGCACTGATGATTTCTGAATATGCTTTGACGATATTAGATGCCCTACATTAAATTATAAAGTATAAATTGAGGGCATTTCGGCGGAAAGCTACATAAATCAGCCATCAGTAGCCCAGAGAAAGTCAGACACCAAGAATATTCAGGGGATTTGCACGAGGAAGCAAGCTCAGGCAGGCAATTAAATTTTGAGTAGCTGAAGATATACATATAAAGGTATGTTAATTAACTCTCGTGTTCACGGGTGCTACTTCTAGTCATTGTTAATGGAGCTAACCAAGAATTTTACGGGAGAGGGAGAGGGAAAGGGAAAGGGAAAGGGGGAGGGGGAGAAGGAAAAGGAGAGAGAGAAAGAGAGAGAGGGGGGAGGGAAGAAATAAAGGAGGGAAGGAGTGAGGGAGACACACACACACACACACACACACGCATACAGGTTAGGAAATCAAAGGCTGCAAACGTCACTTAAAGAAAAGGATCTTGGGGTAAGCATTATAACGAACATGTCTCCTGAGGCACACATCAATCAAATAACTGCTGCAGCATATGGGCGCTTGGCAAACCTGAGATTAGCGTTTAGACATCTGAGTAAGGAGTCATTCACGACACTGTACACCGTGTAAGTCAGGTCTATACTGGAGTATGCAGCACCAACATGGAACCCTCACCTAGTCAAACACGTCACGAAATTGGAGAAAGTGCAAAAAATTTGCAACACGATTAGTCCCGGAACTGAGAGGTATGTCTTATGAGGAGAGGTTAAAGAAACTCAACCTGATGACACTAGAGGATAGGAGGGACAGGGGAGACATGATAACAACATATAAAATACTGAGAGGAATTGACAAGGTGGACAGGGCTCGAATGTGTCAGAGATGAGATACAGGAACAAGGGGCCACAATTGGAAGCTGAAAACCCAGATGAATCATAGGGAGTCACGTATAATCAGCTTCGCTTTCTACGTGACTGTCTTGCTGAGCAGGTTCTACCCCCTTGAATCATAGGGATGTTAGGAAGTATTTCTTTAGCCTTAGAGTTTTCTGGAAGTGGAATAAATCGGAGAGTGAAGTAGTGGAAGCAAGTTCCATTCATAGCTTTAAGAAGAGGTATGATAAAGCTCATCGAGCAGGGATAGAGTGAATTAGTATCGACCAGTGAAGAGGCGGGGCCAGGAGCTATGAATCGACCCATGCAACCACATGTAGGTGAGTACATATAGGTGAGTACACACACACACACACACACTAACACTACTAGGTGAGTCACACACACACACACACACACACACTAACACTACTAGGTGAGTACACACACACACACACACACACACACTAACACTACTAGGTGAGTACACACACACTAACACTACTAGGTGAGTACACACACACACACACACACTAACACTAACACTACTAGGTGAGTACACACACACACACACACTAACACTAACACTACTAGGTGAGTACACACACACACACACACACACACTAACACTACTAGGTGAGTACACACACACACACACACACACACACTAACACTACTAGGTGAGTACACACACACACACACACACACTAACACTACTAGGTGAGTACACACACACACACACACACTAACACTACTAGGTGAGTACACACACACACACACACACACACACACACTGACACTACTAGGTGAGTACACACACACACACACACTAACACTACTAGGTGAGTACACACACACACACACACACACTAACACTACTAGGTGAGTACACACACACACACACACACACTAACACTACTAGGTGAGTACACACACACACACACACTAACACTACTAGGTGAGTACACACACACACACACACACACTAACACTACTAGGTCACACACACACACACACACACACACACACACACACTAACACTACTAGGTGAGTACACACAAACTGTGCATAAAGTCGTAATTAAGTTTATTTTTAACGTAATATTTTATTCTCTTTAATACTTTTATTATCTGAATCGAGAAGCACTCTATATTATTTCTCAACTTTTTTCTTTGCAAACAACGACGGCAACGACGCCCGCTGCCTAATAATTCACCTCAGCTATATGATGGTAACTAAACAATAACATCAAGAAGTAGCTGAGGAGATAAGACACATATTTAACATAAATCTGGGTAGAATTCTCAGCGTTGGCCATCATAAAAGCCTACACACAGAACAACGCAGTCATCAAAGCTGATGAGGAAGGAAATGACTTGGCATAGGATCCAACAACGGATCCGACAGAGGTGAATGGTTGCTGGACTTGAATCGTCTAGTTGCAGGATGCAATGTAGAGTCAGGCGCGAGAGTTGCATCACACCTCGAATGCTCAGAGATCTTACTTTCTGAAGGTGGAAAAAAAACTGCATGCCTTTCTACAAGGGCTGATCAATCTTTTCCATGTAGACTCTCCAGGCAGAAGCAGCCATGCCAGCAGTATCCGATGCAATCGTGCAAAACTCTGGGAGATTCAACATCTCTGATGTAATCGCAAAATGATATTACCTGAACAAAACTGCAGTTAGGTGACCCCAGGTGCAACATAACTCACCACCACCGCCTGACCATGACCCCAGGTGCAACATAACTCACCACCACCGCCTGACCATGACCCCGCTTTGATTTACTTACCTCCCTCTCTGCTATACCTGTCTCACCCCTCTCATCGTCAACTGATCTCTCTCGACTTCATCTGGGGTGTCTGTTTCACCTGACGCCTCTCCACTATTTAAACTATTCCAGTAAACTTTTCATATAATTGACAAAACACGTAGTGGGAGAAACATTACCTTAATAAGTGTCCTGTGTGTTTACCTCAAGAATCTGCTGACTCACGCAGGAACTTTTCGAATTTCTTAAGTGAGGGAAACTTTGCCGTCAATAAAGAGTCTAAGCCCCATTAGTCTAAAATCATTCCAATTTGCCGGAATTCAGAAACGTTCTTGGATCGAAATTTATGCCGCTATTTAACCAGCCTGATTTGACTTGACCTATACAAACTTAACTCGTCTTATCCTTTGTACTAACGTGACCTGTACTAACTTGACCTTACTTGTACTAAACTAACCTAACTTGGCCTTACCTAGGTGTTCAACAAACTCTAGCAGGAAGAAACTTAAAAACTTAAAAACAATGAAAATATATTGAAAACCAAACACTGCTTGTGTAGCAAGTAACAGCAAACCAGTCCACTGTGTAATTATTCTGGCACACCGGTGACATTCGTGCAGATTTCAACGTTTAAAGAATATTAAGGCACGATACCTCAAACTCCTCATCTACCACCGTCCTCTGCAGTGGACTGAAGACGCCATTAACTGGAGAAACGTTTCCAGAATAAAGATACTTAAGTGTCTCATTTATCAACTACTCGGTTTTCTGAAACCATTTATACAAATATTTGTGTACTCACTGGAGCGGATAAGAGAGAGAGAGATGCATGATAATATATACCCTTGTCCCAAAGCTGCACACTGCCGTAACAACAAAAAAACAGATGCAGTGGGCACAATAAGGGAACACTGTATCAATGTCCGGGGTCGCAGACTATTCAGTATCTTACCAGAAGATATCAGAAACACGGCTGGAACAAGTGTAGAAACCTTCAAGAGGAAACTGGACAAGTGTCTTCACCAGGTGTCAGCCCCATCAGGCTGTGATGGACATGTGGGTCAGCGGGCCACCAGCAGCAACAGCCTGTTGGGGCTCCGAGAGCCTGACCATAGGCCACATCAAAGGTAAAGTTATTTCAACATTTCTTGATGGTGCTCATCCACCGCCTCTCCAGACACGCCACGGAGGTTATTTGCTGTGTTTATGCAGCCTAACTTAAATGTAAAGAAAACTGTATTTTCAAGTTTGTAGTGTTAAGAAAATGACGTTTTGAATCTCGTAAGAAAATTTAACAAGGATAAGATCGTATTTATTATTATTAGTCGTATTATTTTTGTTATTGGGAAGCGCTAAAATCGTATCGCCTCATGCTTTGCCTGGGGAAAATGGAGGTTATCAGGGTTTTTTTTTTTCAAGGAGAAGGTAGCTCTAATTCCTTGGGTCAAGATCCCTTAACCGAGAATCTAGGCAATTCCTCCCTGAAGGAAGGAGGTGGACAAAGACATAAATGCAGTACAATGCAATCCTTTATTAACAACGTTTCGCCCAAACAGTGGGCTTATTAAGACGCAAACAGTCCATGACTTGATAAGGCCAACTGTGTGGGCGAAACGTTGTCAATAAAAGATCACATTAAACTGCATTTTTGTCTTTACCAATCATGTCGGTATTTTATAATGTTGCTTTTGAAAAGAGGAAATGACAGAGACGGGAAAGAGCAAGGAGAGAGGGAGCAGTAAAGAGGGAGCAAGAAAGAGGGAGCAGTAAAGAGGGAGCAGGAAAGAGGGAGCAGGAAAGAGGGAGCAGTAAAGAGGAAGCAGGAAAAAGATAGAAGGAAATAGCAGGAAAGAGGAAGCAAGTAAAAGATAGAAGAAAATAGGGAGCAAGAAAGAGAATGCAGGAAAGGGATAAAGATGGGCAAGGAAGAAGTTAAAGCAAAACTCAGCGTACTGGCTCTATGGCGTCTTACCCATTTCCTTCCCATTTCCAGCGCCATGCTAACATGTTACGCCCCATGTCCTCAATTCAGCCTCGTGCACCTGCTCTTCGTCCCTTCCCGCTTCACTTGGGCTCTCCCAGAGTGCCACAGACACACACTGTGAGCGATGCTTTAAGGGAATGAGCGACAGCGAAAGAAATGCGTTATCACTAAGGGTGGAGGGAGTAATCAATGTGTGATGAGGGAGAAGGCAAAGATACTCACTCTCTCTCTCTCTCTCTCTCTCCTCTCTCTCTCTCTCTCTCTCTCTCTCTCTCTCTCTCTCTCTCTCTCTCTCTCTCTCTCTGTCCCTTCCTAAGTGATGTTGTTCTAACTATGCCTGCTCATTTGAAGGAAAAAAAAATACATGAGTTCCTTGTTCCTTCATTATGGGGGTAAGGCGAGGTAGCCACACAGACACAAGGGGCTGCACCGTAGCTCTTGAGTGAACCATCAGATGAAAAACGTAACTCAACAGTACACTTTGTATTCCCATTCCTCACAGTTGTTTAAAATATCATTGTAATAACTTGACTCACACCATTATATAATTACCCTCTCAGTAACCTCGTATAAGTGATACCTTATCAATAATTATAAACGCCTAGTTACTTTTAATTGTAATAAATACTGGCACTCTCTCATATTTGTATTTGTATATAATTTTCACCCATATAATGTCCCTATTATCCGAAGTCCTAATTAAGCGAAGAATAGGTGGTATGAAGTACTTTATCACGTGGTAAAGACTTGGGTTCTCTCAACACCTGGTATGACAATAAGCGCGTTATATTCATGGGAAAGCGTTAAAGCCGTAGGAGCCATACAGCGCCTGGAGAATGGGATATAATCAAGCTTGATCCAAAGACGGAAAGAGAAGCTGCAATTCCTTGGAAAAAGAACCCTTCACCAGCATTATAAACATTCCCCTCACCATCACCTTCACCCTCCTTTCCCCTCCATTACCAGAGAGAAACAGTGAACAAGACTTAACAGAGTTCGGATGTTGATCATCTTACACCACCTCCCATATACCCCCCCCCCTCAGCCAGCCTCTCTCAACCTTAATGATAGTTATATATATATATATATATATATATATATATATATATATATATATATATATATATATGCAATAAGATCACAGTAAACAGGTGATATCAAAATATGCAGAACACTGTGAAAAAGAGTGAAATTCAAGCGCTTTCGTGATTTCTCACATCATCATGATAATGTGAAAATGTAAAAATTAATAATTTTATATCAAAAGAACCTTAGAAAACTTAACCTTATTATAACAAGCTCAATTTAATTTAGCCTAATCCAACTATATATATTTTAGATAAGTTCACAATAATTTAATAATAAACAAACACAATGAAATATATTTTTTTCGTTAGGTTCAGAATGATTTTTGCAAAATTATTGCATACACAAGTTTTCACTTGCCTTATTCGACAAGAAGATCGTTGCTGTTTAAGCCATAATCGCAACTTTTACCTATTCAGCACAACATATTACAGTGGTACCTCGGGTTACGAGTTTAATCCGTTCCGTGACCTTGCTCGTATCCCAATTTGCTCGTATTTTGAACAAATTTTCCTCTTATAAATTAATTGAAATGCAATTAATCTGTTCTGGCTCTCAGGAGCCACGACAAAATACTTATATATTTCGTTAATATCAACTCTATGGCTTATTTATCTATCATAATTCATCTAATATGACATAATAAACATTATAGAAACCTGATATATACTCTACAATGAATAAAATATGTCATTACGTATGTGGCTACGTAATGGTGTTAGCGGCGTCGGCGGCGGACGAGTTTTTGTCTGGAAACAGGACAAAATACTCCTTAAATATTTCGCTAATATCAACTCTACGGCTTATTTATCTATCAAAATTCATCTAATATGACATAATAAACAATATAAATAACATAGAAACCTGATATATACTCTAGAATGACTAAAATATGTCATTACGTGTGTGGCTAGTGGCGGCGGAGGCGGCGAGTTTAAGACACAGGACAAAATATGTACTCCTTCATTATTTTGCTAATATCATCTATACGGCTTATTTATCTATCACAATTCATCTAATATGACATAATGACTGCTCGTATCTCGAAAAACTCGCACTTCGGGGCACTCATAATTAGAGGTTCCATTGAATATATATATATATATATATATATATATATATATATATATATATATATATATATATATATATATATATATATATATAT
This sequence comes from Cherax destructor, assembly GCA_009830355.1. Lineage (NCBI taxonomy): Eukaryota > Metazoa > Arthropoda > Malacostraca > Decapoda > Parastacidae > Cherax > Cherax destructor. The sequence continues at coordinate 123,683 of WNWK01003557.1, forward strand.
ATATATATGTCGTGCCGATTAGGTAAAACTGGTCAATTAGCAAGAACTCATTTAAAATTAAGTCCTTTCTAAAATTTTCTCTTATACGTTTAAAGATATATTTTTCATTTATGTTAATGTAAAAATATAATTTTTACAAGAGAAACTTTGAAAACCTACTAACCTTATTACAACAAGCGCAATTTAATTTAGCCTAACCCAACTAAATATATTTTAGATACGTTAACATTAATTAAATAATAAACAAACACAATGAAATATATTTTTTTCGTTAGGTTCAGGATGATTTTTGCGAAATTATTGCATACACAAATTTTCGCTTGTCTTATATGGCAAGAAGAGCGTTGCTATTTAAGCCAAAATAGCAAGTTTTACCTAATCGGCACGACATTATATATATATATATATATATATATATATATATATATATATATATTACACAATTAGATACATCAACGGCACACTGTTGATGTATCCATTTAATCTATTTGTCTCTACTATCGCCTACAGTTCCCTCCTCCCTCTTTCCACCACCTCCTCTCCTCTCTATATCCATCCTACTCCCACACCCTCTTTCGTTTCTCATTCTTCCTCCTCGTCCTCTCACTCCTCTGCCCATCTTTTCTCTCACTCCTGTGAACTCTCTCTCCTCCATAAAGCTTTCAATCCTCCATTCACATTCATATTCCTCCTCTATCATTCCCTGCCAACTTCTCTATTCCTTTCATCTATCCTCTTCTCCCTCTTTCTATCCCCACTACCCAACACCCCCCAACTCCACTCAAAAATCAAGAACAGTATTATCAATCAATGAAAATATGCAAATTACCCCGTCTGTCTCATGAATGATACTGTTGAAGAAGTGATTAAGCAGGTGTTGAAGTGATTAAGCAGGTGCTGAATAAGTGATAAAGCAGGTGTTGATGTGATTAAGCAGGTGTTGAAGAAGTGATTAAGCAGGTGTTGAAGTAGTGATTAAGCAGGTGTTGAAGTAGTGATTAAGCAGGTGTTGAAATGATTAAGCAGGTGTTGAAGTGATTAAGCAGGTGCTGAATAAGTGATAAAGCAGGTGTTGATGTGATTAAGCAGGTGTTGAAGAAGTGATTAAGCAGGTGTTGAAGTAGTGATTAAGCAGGTGTTGAAGTAGTGATTAAGCAGGTGTTGAAATGATTAAGCAGGTGTTGAAGTGATTAAGCAGGTGTTTAAGTGATTAAGCAGGTGTTTAAGTGATTAAGCAGGTGTTTAAGTGATTAAGCAGGTGTTGAAGTGATTAAACAAGTGTTGTAGAAGTGATTAAGTAGATGTTGAAAAAGTGATTAAGCAGGTGTTGAAGAATCGATTAAGCAGGTGTTGAGGAAGTAATTAAGCAGGTTTTGAAGAAGCAGGGTCACTTGGAAACTCTCGCTGGTACTCACTGTTAACTTCAGTAACCCTGGTACTCAGTGTTAGCTTCAGTAACCCTGGTACTCAGTGTTAGCTTCAGTAACCCTGGTACTCAGTGTTAGCTTCAGTAACCCTGGTACTCAGTGTTAGCTTCAGTAATCCTGGTACTCAGTGTTAGCTTCAGTAACCCTGGTACTCAGTGTTAGCTTCAGTAACCCTGGTACTCAGTGTTAGCTTCAGTAACCCTGGTACTCAGTGTTAGCTTCAGTAACCCTGGTACTCAGTGTTAGCTTCAGTAACCCTGGTACTCAGTGTTAGCTTCAGTAACCCTGGTACTCAGTGTTAGCTTCAGTAACCCTGGTACTCGGTGTTAGCTTCAGTAACCCTGGTACTCAGTGTTAGCTTCAGTAACCCTTATACTCAATGTTAGCTTCAGTAACTCTGGTACTCAGTTTTAACTTCAGTAACTCTGATACTCAGTGTTAGCTTTATTAGCTCCGATACTCAGTGCTGGCTTCACTAACCCTGGCACTCAGTGTTGGCTTCAGTAACCCTGGTACTCAGTGCTGACTTCAGTATCCCTGGTACTCAGTGCTGGCTTCAGTAACTCTTGTACTCAGTGTTGGCTTCAGTATCTCTGGTACTCAGTGGCTTGTCCACCATCCAGTCCTTGCATGGTTCGTCGACTCAAGGTTTATCACCTGTGTTCAATTTCATTTACATCCTACAGTCAGACAACGTTTTGATCCGGATGAGCTGTACCCAGTGCTAAACGTGTATAATAAATGTTTACTACGCACCCAGTAACATTAATAGAGAAGTGACCAAAATAAATAATAAAAAAATTTCATTCAATAATGTAGTGGTTGTAGGTTAATGAAAGCCAGAGTAACAATAACAAATGTACTCTCCATGGCCCGTTCCATAACAACAACAACAACAACTATAAATGATTCAACCAAACAAACATAGTATTTAATCCTTCTACTGCTCCCAACCACTTACATTCCTCCTTTTCTAAATTACATTATATCATCCCTACAGATGGAATGGTTATAAATCCAACCTATCTGGAGGTTTGACAACTCTGCTGGAACGCCGGAGAATTGGAGGGTTTGCACTGTCCTGAGGTGCCTCCTCTTCTCTCACACTTCTGTTTCCCTTATCAAACCTCCCAGGAGGTTCTTCCTTCATGCTAACCTGCTCTTTAAGTTTATTACCATTATTATCTATTGTGGGCAGTTCCTCTAAACCACTCCTTACCGCTTCTGGTACTGTTGGAATCAGTGGTTGCTCTCCACTCCTAAACCTAGGCATGAGTTGATCTATATGCCTTTTCCATATCATGTTACCAAAACCTCTAATTAACACTTTGTAATTCCTAACCCCTAATACCACCACAATGTTTCCTTCTACCCCAGGGTCACCTTTCCCAAAGTATCTTGCATTCACAGTATCGTCAACTTTAAATTGCTTCACCTCCTTGAAGGTCACCAGCAGGCATCTTAGGCAATGAATTGTCCTCTTTAACATGACATTTGACAGCTGACACAGGGACTTTAAAATTCCTATGAAACATCATTTCTGCTGGTGTCTTATTAGTGGAGGAATGAACAGTTTTCCTATGGTTATATAAGAACCTACATAATCTGGTATTGAGAGATCCTTTTGTAAACTTGTGTAAACCTTCCTTCAATGTCCTTACCGCCCTCTCTGCCAGATCATTTGATGATGGATGGTATGGGGCTGGAGTAACATGTTCAATACTATTCTTACTAAAGAAGGCTTCCAGCTCTTGTGATACAAAGTATGCAGCATTATCTGACACAACTATGTCTGGTAACCCAAAATTACAAAAGGATTGCCTCAGTAGTTCAGTAGTAACTGTGGATGTCATGGAACTAGTTACTTGCACATCTAAGAATTTTGAAAAGGAATCCACAATTACCAAAAAATATTTGCCCTCAACTGGACCTGCATAGTCTATATGCACTCTAGACCATGGTTTCCCAGTGCTGGGCCAAGATAGGACAGGAGATGAAATTGGCTTAAAATTCTGAAAACAAATTGGACAACTCTTTGTCACTTCTGCAATATCTTGGTCCATCTTTGGCCACCATACCCACTGCCTAGCTTCTGCTTTCATAGCATTGATACCATTATGACCTATATGCAGATGCTCCAATACCTTACATCTCAACTTTACAGGCACTACCACTCTATTCCTATACAATAATACATCATTATGAACAGTCAGATCTGATTTGACTTAATTATAGTTAGATAAAAATACACTGTTTTTACACCATCCATATTTAACATTATTTACTACTTCAGGCCACATTGGCCCACTATCCTTGGCTCTGATGATCCCATCCTCGTCGCCACTGTAGTTGGTTGTAGGTTAATGAAAGCCAGAGTAACAATAACAAATGTACTCTCCATGGCCTGCTCCATAACAACAACAACAACTATAAATGATTGAACCAAACAAACATAGTATTTAATCCTCCTACTGCTCCCAACCCCTTACAAATAACCATCTTAGGTTGAAGATCAGATGGTCTGTGTCCCTGCTGCAGGATCCCTGACACCACCACGCATTCACGAGTGACGGGATGCTAGAACGGCAGTGGCAGGGACCTCACCACCGTAACAGCAATAGCTGCCAGTTACGAGACATAAGAACATAAGAACATAAGAAAGGAGGAACACTGCAGCAGGTCTGTTGGCCCATACTAGGCAAATCCTTCACATTCCATCCCACTAACAGAATATTTGTTCAACCTAATCTTCAATGCTACCCAAGAAAACAGCTTTGATAATCCTATTTACTCATGTGCAATTCCCACTCAAATCCAACCCCTCTCACTCATGAATTTATCCAACCTAAATTTGAAACTACCCAAGGTCCTTGCTTCAATAACCCTACTAGGCAGACTGTTCCACTCATCAACTACCCTATTTCCAAACCAATACTTTCCTATATCCTTTCTGAATCTAAACTTATCTAATTTGAATCCATTATTGCGGGTTCTCTCTTCGAGAGATATCCTCAAGACCTTATTTATATCCCCTTTGTTAATACCCATTTTCCACTTGTATACCTCGATCATGTCTCCCCTCATTCTTCGTCTTACAAGTGAATGTAATTTTAGGGTCTTCAATCTTTCTTCATACGGAAGATTTCTAATGCTATGTATTAATTTAGTCATTCTACGCTGAATGTTTTCTAACGAATTAATATCCATTCTGTAATATGGAGACCAGAACTGAGCTGCATAATCTAGGTGAGGCCTTACTAACGATATATAAAGCTGTAATATAACCTCTGGACTTCTGTTTCTTACACTTCTTGATATAAATCCCAGTAATCTGTTTGCCTTATTACGTACGCTTAGGCATTGCTGTCTTGGTTTAAGGTTGCTGCTTACCATAACCCCAAGTCCTTTTCGCAATCTGTATGGCTAAGTTCTACGTTATTTAACTTATAAGTGCTTGGGTTATGGACACTCCCGAGCTTCAGAACCTTGCATTTATCTACATTGAACTGCATCTGCCACTTTTCTGACCAGGAATTGAGTTTGTCTAAATCCTCCTGAAGTTCCCTGACATCTACGTTAGAATCAATTATCCTACCTATCTTCGTGTCATCGGCGAATTTGCTCATATCACTAGTAATTCCCTCATCAAGGTCATTGATATATATTATAAACAACAACGGGCCTAAGACTGATCCCTGTGGAACACCACTTGTTACAGATCCCCACTCGGATTTAACCCATTTATGCACACTCTCTGCTTCCTATTGGTGAGCCATGACTCGATCCATGACAGCACTTTTCCCCAATGCCATGAGCTGCCACTTTCTTTAACAGTCTCTTGTGTGGTACTCTATCAAAAGCCTTACTAAAATCTAAATAAACAATATCGAATTCTTTATCGTGATCAACAGCCTCAAAAGCTTTACTAAAAAAGGTTAATAAATTAGATAGGCAGGAACGGCCCCTCGTGAATCCATTATGAGTATCATTAATCAAATTATGGTTATCTAGATGACTTCTAATAATATCAGCTATAATTGACTCTAGTAATTTGCCTACAATTGAGGTTAGGCTTATTGGGCGGTAATTTGACGGTAGTGACTTGTCCCCTGCTTTAAAAATAGGAATTACATTAGCCATCTTCCACATATCAGACACTACACCTGTTTGAAGAGATAAATTAAAAATGTTAGATATTGGTTCACAGAGTTCCATTTTGCATTCCTTAAGAACCCTAGCAAAAAGCTCATCAGGACCCGGCGATTTATTTTGTTTCAGTCGGTCTACTTGTTTCATAACCATTTCACTAGTGACTGTGATATTACATAATTTATCTTCTTCAGGGCCACTATAAAAATTAATTACTGGGTTATTATTAGTGTTTTCCTGTGTGAAAACCGAGAGAAAATAATTATTAAAAATAGAGCACATATCATTCTCCTTGTCAGTAAGATGCCCAGAGTTATTTTTAAGGGGACCTATCTTATCCCTAACTTTTGTTCTATAAACCTGGAAAAAACTTTTTGGGTTAGTTTTTGAATCCCTAGCAACTTTAATTTCATAGTCCCGTTTAGCTTTTCTTATACCCTTTTAAACGTCCCTCTTAATGTCAGTATACTGATTTATAAAATGACCCTCACCTCAATTTATGCGCCTATAAATTCCTTTCTTCTGCACTAAAATATATTTGAGCCTATTATTCATCCATTTTGGGTCATTTCTACTTGATCTAATTTCTTTATTTGGGATAAATGTTCTTTGGGCTGCCTGTATAGTGTTAAGAAAGCTGTCATATTGATAGCTCTCTTCGTTACCCCAGTCCACAGTTGATAAGTGTTCTCTAAGTCCATTATAATCTGCTAAGCGAAAGTCTGGGACTGTTACTGAATTATCCCTACTATCATACATCCATTCAATTCGACTTGTGGTCGCTCGTGCCGAGTTCGTCTGTAATTTCTAAATTATTAACAAGGGATTCCTTGTTTGCCAGAACCAAGTCAAGTAGGTTATTTCCCCTTGTAAGTTCTGTCACAAACTGCTTCAAAAAACAATCCTGAACTACTTCTAAAAAGTCGTTTGATTCTAAATTACCTGTCAAGAAATTCCAATCAATCTGACTAAAGTTAAAGTCCCCTAGAATCACTACGTTATCATGCCTTGTGGCTTTAACAATTTCCTCCCAAAGTAGTTTCCCTTTTTCCCCATTTAAGTTTGGAGGACGATATATCACGCCTAAAATCAATTTTTCACACCCCTCTGAAAATTCTATCCAGACAGACTCTGTATGTATTATTTCAGACTTTATACCCGTGTTTATGCAACAATTTAAATGATCACGGACATAGAGTGCCACCCCACCCCCCTTCCCAATACTTCTGTGTACTTGGAACAATTTAAAACCCTGAATGTGACATTCAGCAGGCATGTCCCGATTTTTCATATTAAACCACGTCTCAGTTAATGCAAAAACATCAATATTACTTGCACTTGCAACTAATCTCAATTCGTCCATCTTATTTCTCGCACTACGACTATTAGTATAAAAAATGTTCAGAAAACCTCCTTTCTCTTTACTCTTCTTGTTCATTTCTGTTTTTCCACTATACCTATTGCTGTCTTTGTCACCTAGTGCCACTGACTCTCCAATACCCACCTTATTCTGCCTATTACTAGTTCCCCTAAAATTCATAACATTACTACACTGGGACTTCACTGTTTTCCCCCCATAACCCATACCTCTAACTTTTTCTAGTTTAAAGCCCTAACAGCTCCCTCCACTGCAGTTGCCAGTGCCCCCACCCCAGACCTAGAAAACGTTTCGCAACACAGTGACAGGGACCTCTCCGTGGAAGCACTAGGAGTGACAGAAGACCTCCCATTTTGGGAGGTCTTCTGTCACCACACCACACCCACAACCCCCTCCTTCCACAAGCAGGGAGAAAAGTAGGTACTTATGTGTTAGCAGATGATTGTGAGTCATATCCAGGGGAAAAATTGTGTTTGGGAACCCCACTCCTGCTGTAATGTTTTATGCTGCGTAAGAAAACACTTTAGATGTGTGTGTAGCTGGTCAAGGTGTTCAAATGTTGGGTAAAATGAATTAGTTCATCTAATAAAGTTAATTAAACATAAAGAAAACGAAACTTTTTCACCACACCTCCAGGAAATAACATTGGAGGATGTTTGAACAATATCGGGGGATGTTCGAATAACATCAGGGGATGTCTCAATAACGTCAGAGGATATTTAAATAGCATCGAGGTATGCCTGAATAACATTGGTGGATGTTTGAATAAACATCGGTGGATTTTTCATTAACGTCACTGAAAGACTGAATAAAATCAGGGTATGTTTGATCAACATCGAAGGATGTTTGTATTACATCGTAGGGGATGGGGCGAGGTAAAAGGTGGAAGCGAAATATTAAATAATTTAATATGCTTTTAAAGGAATAGTGTTCTTTTTTGTTTAGATAGAGCCAGAGTTATTGATGTGAAGTAAGCTCAATAACAAGAGTATATTTTGAGAAATACTCAGGTGTAATCAGATGGGTAAGGCAGTTTCAGTTCTTTGAATCAAGAGCCATTCCACAGCATCAGTGCCATAACCCTGAAGATTTACTTATTGTAGTAACAGGCAAGGTAATGTGTCTCAAAAGAACCAAAAAAGACACAATACCGTGACTGGTACAATACATAAATAACCCGCACATAGGCGAGAGAGAAGCTTATGACGACGTTTCGGTCCGACTTGCACCATTTACAAGTTACACTCATTCTTTTCTGTTGTGTAACTTGTGAATGATCCAAGATGGACCGAAACGTCGTCATTATCTTTTCTGTCTCCTGTGTGAGGATTATTTGTGTATTGCGTCTCAACATCTGCACGATGTAAAGCTGGTCATTGCGTGAAGTCAAGATGCAAGTCTGTTAAGTGATCAATGGATCGTCGTCTCATAACCTCACCTGGACCAATTACAATGCTCAAATGGCCGGAGTGAAACAATGTACAAAAGGTGTCTGCAAAGGAAATATAAATACTCAACTTGCAATATATAATCTTTAAGATGGACGACATTATGTTAGCACACTGCACCTCACAATAAATAAGTCCTTGCTTTACAACCTGGCAATTTAAGCAGCAATCGTCAAGTAAATGAACAAACTTTCATTAGAGAGAGCTTAAAATTTCACAGAATGTAAGAGAAATTAAGAGCCTCGACTTTCCTTGCCAAGAAAATAAACGTATCTCACAAGCTAAATCTGGAGTCTGATCAAAGCAAACTTTCACATGTCCGACTACTCTCGTTTTTTTTTCCTTGGCTGCGACCCATTATACAGGCAGAAGTGTGTTGACCAACATGCAGGTTGGGCCTGATAATGTCTCTATCCCGAGTTGAAGTGAAACAAGCTCCAGCATATCAGATTAAATGAAGACCCAACCAGACCTGCACACAGGATGGAAGTTTAGCTGTAGGTCAAGCAAGAACGCCACATACAATAACATTCGTAACTTAAGGGCTAATGTTTTTGATAGTTATCTTCTTTTACGAGCCTTGAACCCTAAGTTTAATACACAAAAAAATGCTGAGAAGTAATATTACTTTCACAAGACACCCAGGGAGAACTCAGGCTGACATTTCCAACCAAGAAGGTTGCCTTAGATTACCGTCCAAGTGTTCCTTTATCAGGAATCGACTGCGTAGGAATTTCAGGATCTGTCGTTTATGAATTGTTGGTGACAGATGTTACGAGCGAGAAGTACAGGTATCAACAGCAGTTCGCGAGCAGAGCGAAATATACACGCATCGTTAGAGGCAGAATCTAAGGTTACTACTTATAGGTTCTAGTTAGACGGGTTTCCTTCAGCTTCTTGATAAAAGAAACTGAATATGACTTCAATATACAATTTCAGGCAATAGTTAAAAAAATCAAAGTTTTATAAATAAATGTTAAATTATGAACATTCCAATAAGACAAGACAAACAGCTCTTTTAACTCCTAGAGAAGACAATAACAATGTGAAATGGTTGCAAATGAAATGTCGCTAAGATTTTTTTATCCATGAATGATAAAAGCCACAATACCGTGGCTGGAACAATTCACAACCGATACAAAATGCAAAGGAAAACTGGACGCTCGAATCGTTATCCAGTTTTCATTTCCAGTCGGTGGGGTAGTTGTGAATTCTTATCAGTACACACAACTCTCAGCGGACTGACCCTCTGACTTCTCAATCACCTTCCTCTGCTGTTTACGTTGTGTGGAAGAAATGACAATAAAACGCACGATTACAAGAATAAAGCAAGGAGTATGAGCCTGGATGGTGAAGGAATCTTGATCCAATGAATTGCAGCAACCCCTCTGCTTCCTTGTATCAAATCTGAGCACTTCTCATGCGTGTACCCCAACCTGCGGTACACGCACCCTCCGGGGGTGCCAAATGGCATTTCAGGGGGTGCGAGATGGCATTTCAGGGAATGCGACAAAGAGTCCTAATGAAAAGCACAATTCCGTTTATTTTACCAAAAACTTGTCTAATTGCTCAATGTATATTTGCATTTTATGCACTGAAGTAAAAGCTTATTTTTTTAGTTCAATTTGTTCACCCGCAGTGCTGTATTTGGATCAATTTGTGATTCAAATATCAGAAATTTGACTTCATCTTCTAATGTGATATTAATTTTGTAGGGGATGCAACATTAATCAAACATTTCCTAGGGGTGCAGGGCACAGACATGGTTGGCAACCCCTTCATCCATCCATTCAGTCATTCATTCATCCAGATATTCATCTATCCATCTCTCTCTCTCTCTCTCTCTCTCTCTCTCTCTCTCTCTCTCTCTCTCTCTCTCTCTCTCTCTCTCTCTCTCTCTCTCTTTCTCGTGTAGTGCACACGTGAGAATAACACAGTACTCAGCAGAAAGTCAAAGAGAAGGTGGTGGGGAGGGACAGGAAAGAGGAAGGGGAGAGGAGAGAATAGAGAAAGAGAGAGAGAGGGGGAAAGGGAGAGAGAGGGAAAGGGAGAGAGGGAGGAGACGAGGGAATGGAGAAGGGGAAGGAGGTTAGCGTTGTACCGTCGGACATCTATAAAAGTGGAAACATAATCAGATATAGTGGCTGGTAATAGCGATCTGTTGGTCAGTCGGTTGATCGTCACAGCTTGATGCCAGCTTCACCTAACCCCTTTTATCTTTCTAATTAAACATTTCATTTAGAGAGCCAATGTCGCTCAGTGACCAGGGTGCTCCACCACAGTACTCAGATACTGTCGGAAACAGCAGGACTTTCACTAAAATGCATCAGTTCATCCTATTTTTTATGATATATTGAACATTTTCTACGAATGCCAAGAGCGAGACATTATCCATACCAATTTTCAGAAAGATATTAAACGATTCTTCTGAATAATAACTTATACAGACCTACTGTAGGTAACATCACTGACATACTATAGAGACAGACCCTGGTTATGCAGAGCATTTCGGGCAACTTAGGTTAATCTTGTCCCCACAGGATGCGACCCACACCAGTCGGCTAACACCCAGGTACCTACTTACTGCTAGGTGAACAGGGGCAGCAGGTTGAAGGAAACACGCCCAGTGTTTTCACCCAAACTGGGGATCGAGCCACGGACACTCATTGTGTGTGTTGAGTGCGTTACCAACTGCGGGATCACTGTAAAGTCATTAGGAAACCTAACCTTTATGACTCAAAAGCTGCACACAATTTTTTTTTAGGTAAACGGCATTGCAAGATAAAAATTACCGTTTCATTTAGAGCATATATACGGAAAACAGAATTCAATACGGAAAACAGTATTCAATACGGAAAACAGTATTCAATAAGTTGATTATTGCGTCCAGGATATGTTTAATTTAAAAGATTTTTTTCTTAGGAGCCGCATAGGACAAGAGAGACGTATGTGGCTGTTTTGCATGGACATGTCTATGAACGTGGTCTATAGACAAAGACAATACCGTTCCTGAAACCATTTACACCTAACCCATGAAACTTTAGACGACGTTTCGGTCCGTCTTAGACTTTTATTCAAATCTTCAGATAAAATGTCTAAAATTTTCTCTCCTCTCCATACTCCATACTGTAGATTAGTTATATTCTAAAATGACTCTAAGACTGAGTAACTGGACGCAGACAACGGGAAATCAATGGAGGTATATCAGAATGACTTGAAGGAACAAGTGGCAGGTGGCAGTCTGAGAACCTGTTCTATTCTTGATACCTGAATGACGTGGTTAATGGCTTAAGCCGAACAATATCAATGCTCGTCGTTTACAAGCCTTGGTAGAAAAGCTGAACAATCACTTGATCATAAGAGACAGCTAAATGTCCTTGACAACTTAATTTTTTACTAATAAATGCAAATTAATTCCATTATAGGCAAAGCCATAGGACTAATTTTTCTTTCTCAATATTCTAAGGTTTGAACAAAAAAATACTATGCTACTCTTGTCGTAGGTAACCAGTTTTCATAAGCTGTCCCCCTTCAAGAGAAAGGAGGGACGTTCATAGCACGAAGGGCTCTTGATTCAAGCAAATTTTACTACCATACCCACTCTTAGGAATAGATATAATACTTCTTTCCATGAGTGGACTTTCCATTCACTTCCATAGTACTTCTCACAATAAGTTTGTTCAAGAAAAGGAACACCCAACATTTTTCCCGTTCTACTTTGATGCTTGGGAACAATTTATTGAGTTTATGGTAAAAAAATCATCACAATTTCTCCTCTGGAAGTCTCACCAACACTCCTCAATCACATTATTCCATCAAGTTAGATTTTCAGAAGTATAATAAGCACAAAATGTTCTATACGGAAGTTCGCCAAATTATGGGACTCAAGCTAACTCATGCAAGGCTTATATTTCTCAGGGTAAAGCTTACCCATGCAACACCCATACTTTGGGGGCAATGCTAATTCTTGCAATACCAATACTTCTGAAAACAGACAACATTGGAACATTTATCATTTCTAAAACCATATTGTTATGTAATGTGTACTTGCCTAACTGTACACACATATGATTGCAGGGATCGAGTCTCAACTCCTGGCTCTGCCTCTTTAGTGGCCGTTGCCGGGTTCACTCCCTCTTAGCTTCGTTCGTCCTATCATATTCTTAAGGTTATGCAAGAAACGTGCTTCTACAACTTCTTCGTCCAGATCATTCCAATTCCTGATCGTCCTGAGGCTAAAAAAAAAAAAATCTCACCGCCGTGACTCATCTTTGTCTAACTTCCAACTTTGCACTTGTGTACTGTTTACTGCCCCTCAGTCCACCCTATCCAGTCTTCCGAGTATTTCGTATGTCGTTATCATGTCTCCAGTGATATATTTTAAGATGTCGTCTGGTACAGTTCGTTTAGTCTCTTACAGTTAATTCCCTTTGGCTCTAACCCTAGTATCGTTGCTAATTTCTGTATTTGCTTCAGTTCCTTGACAGTCTATATTAGATGAAGGTTCCAAAGTGTTCTACATACTCCAAGATACAGTATGCCTGACGTCAGTCGTGCACAGAATGTTGAATGACTTCTTTTAAGACTCGCCAAACATGCATTTGCTTCAAGGATTACTCAGTTGATGTGAACCTCTGTCCATATGCTGGGTACTATATTCTTCGTATAGGCTTTCTCCTCGAGGGAGATTTGCAGAGTCTTTAATCTGTTTCCGCTCTTCTTTACCCCTTCCCAATGTTCTTAATCTCGTATTTACTGGGGTGTAGAATTCCAGTAGCCACTAGTCTGAATGTGACTGCTGTTTGTCATTGTTTAGGTGTAGTCTTTCCATTTCCTCACTCGTTTAAATTCTTCTCATTATTTTCACATCTGTAAATAGAGACAGTGATTTCTATCGCTTCTGATATCGTTATCCCAGTCTCTTGTGTGGTACAGTGTTAAATAATTTCTTGTAGTCCAAAAAATGAAGTCCACTAACCTCTTTTTCCTCCTTCACTGCAGTTACCTTGTCACATAACTCCAGCAATTTTGTGAGGCAGGATTTACCATATATTAACCCGTATTGATTACTTCCTTTGAAACCACTTTCCTTCAGGTGTTCCACCATGATTCTTCCGATTATCTTTTCCGTCACCTTATAAAGTATCCATGTCAATGATACGGACTTGAAATTTAGTGCTGCCTATTTGTCCCCTTTCTTAAATACTGGGATTAAATTTGCAGTTTCCACATCCCTGGCAATTTCCACGTATCCAATGATAACGTAGATTTTAGCTAGAGTTTCAAAGTAGTATTTCTGCTCTCTTTCTGAATCTTTGGGTAAACATCATCAGGTTTTCTCCATTATTTGCATATTTGCTTATTTTTGTTCTAGGTATAAATTTCTCCCTCCCTTAACACTTTCCAGTTAGGTATTCCAGGTCAGTTTCAAATTGCTCTGCATCCAAAACTTCTCTCATCCTTGCACAGTTTCTTCTGAAATTTGGCTTATTTCTTTTCGCACTTGTTTTACTTCTCTCCACGTTCACTTCCATGAGGTACTCAAAACATTTCCGATCAATCGCCGAGATTTCCAATTCTCCGTCTTTTATTAGTCACTTGCCTTGTGTCATTCATTGATTTATGGTCTTTTATTCCTGTCTTTGTCGCCTGCTGTTTGAAGGTAAGTTGTAGATCGCTTCTGCTATAGTACTACTACTATACTACTACTACTACTACTACTATCTTGAGTCACTCAGTACTCTTGATTGCAGCTACTACGTAGCCATTTGACTCACTTTTTTGTCCGTCTCATCTTGAATCTACTGGTTTCCGTCTAGCAGTGATTTTTTGAACCCACTTCTGTTTCCTTTTTGTTTCATCATTAGTTGATATCCTGCAGAGAATATTGCATGTCATGTCAGTTTCGTCTTTGCTAATTGACCATTTTATTCATCAAACTTGTTTGACATTCTATCTGCTTTTGGTAATATATTTTTAAATTCTTTTCTTCCTGTTTCTTGCCTATGTGTCAGGATGGGGGCTTGGGGTAGTTGGAAATTATGGGATGATACTTATGCCAGATGGTGTAAGTATAGAGGGAGGAGAGAAGAATAAATGAGTATACATGAGGAGGAATAGGGTACAGGGTGTGGCTGGTATTGAATTATTGTGCTTGTGCAGGAAGATTGGAGGTGGAAGTAAAGGTGGGGTTGCCGAAGGCTAAGCTGGAATTGACCCGGGAGAGATTACAGGAGGCTGAGTCTCCTTCCCTCTTACCGCCATCGCTGTGTCTCCTTCCCTCTTACCGCCTTCGTTGTGTCTCCTTCCTGTGGTTTTCGTTGTTTTACTCAGTCTTTCTGCTGTTGCCTATCTTTTATCAGTTTGAAAAAGAACAAAAAGGCACAATACCGTGACTGGAATACAGTTACTGTGACTTTGTAAATGGTCCAAGACGGACCGAAGCGTCGTCGTGAGCTTCTCTCTCTTCTATGTGCGGGTTATTTGTGTTTTATCAGTTTGTGCTGACACAGGTATACTCAGTGATAACTGGTTGGCGAAGGGTATGTTGAGAGGCTGAAGCCCAAAAATTCCCTTAGAAACAAAAACCCTTAATAAAAAAAAGTAATAACAAGTTTCCTAGCCCCATCTTCCAACCTGATAGCCACCCCTAAACCCCATAGTATAGAACTTCTGATGCCACTCCTGGCGGAGGCCAGAATAGGAAGGCAAACAAACACGAGCAGTTCTCACTACTTTGACGTCTATTTTGAGGCACTTCTCGTGCTTAAACAGACCCAAATTTTGACTGGTTCACTAGTAAGTTAGAGTTAAAAAAAACCCAGCCTCAACTTCACCTTCTAAGACGCCCCAAAGTCAGCCAGTTTGCCAATTTTCCATGAAAATCAACCATTCCCGACTCAAAACGGAGGAGAAAACCAAGCACTCATCATTCCAGCCTCTCTAAAGCAACATTCCCTCTCTCCATTAATCACGCTCCCAAGCCTCTCCTACGACAGAGTTGCCCTTCCTTATAATCCATCATCACACATGAAAAGTGAAAATCGATGTTTCTAAATTGCTGCTAATCAACCCCAACCAACCAGTGTGGGCGGGCCAAATAGCTGAAGCTGACCTAGTTAGAAGGTGGTAGGGACCATGGAAGGCGGTGTTTTTACTACCCAAGATTCATTTCGGAGTCTACATAAAAGTATTTTCTGCCTTTCCTTTCTTATCTTCGGCTATCTCTTTTTTTTTTTACATTCCTAAATATAAATAGTATAATCAGTGTATGTACTGGGTTCTCTCTCCCTGCTAAGTGTGTGTGTGTGTCTGTGTGTGTTTGTGTGTGTGCATGCTGTGTGTGTGTGTAGATGCTGAGTGTGTGCATGCTGTGTGTAAATTAGACACATATGCAACACTTGGGTATCTTTATTGAGGAAACGTTTCGCCACACAGTGGCTTCATCAGTCCATACAAAGGAGAATCGTGAAGAACAGGAGGAGTGTGAGGTTGTCAGTCCCTCAATCTTGAGTCGATGTTGTCAGTCCATCAATCTTGAATAGAATAACAGCATATGAGCAGAGGAAGCTTATATACTGTAGACAGGAGAGGTGTAGCAGTTGTAGGAGGTGTCACATTTGTTCAATGTGGAAGTAGGTCGTGCCCAAGGAATAGGCAAGCGAAGAAATCCCTGTATTGAGATACCTCTCCTGTCTACAGTATATAAGCTTCCTCTGCTCATATGCTGTTATTCTATTCAAGATTGATGGACTGACAACATCGACTCAAGATTGAGGGACTGACAACCTCACACTCCTCCTGTTCTTCACGATTCTCCTTTGTATGGACTGATGAAGCCACTGTGTGGCGAAACGTTTCCTCAATAAAGATACCCAAGTGTTGCATATGTGTCTAATTTACCAACTCGTCGGTTCTCTGAACCATTCATTCACATGCTGTGTGTGTGTGTGTGTGTACATGCTGAGTGTGTGCATGCTGTGTGTGTGTGCATGCTGTGTGTGTGTGCATGCTGTGTGTGTGTGCATGCTGTGTGTGTGCATGCTGTGTGTGTGCATGCTGTGTGTGTGTGCATGCTGTGTGTGTGTGCATGCTGTGTGTGTGTGCATGCTGTGTGTGTGTGTGTACATGCTGAGTGTGTGCATGCTGTGTGTGTGTGCATGCTGTGTGTGTGTGTGCATGCTGTGTGTGTGTGCATGCTGTATTTGTGTGTGCATGCTGTGTGTGTGCATGCTGTGTGTGTGTGCATGCTGTGTGTGTGCGCGCATGTTGTATGTGCGTGAGTGTTGAGTGTTCGAGTTGTGTATGTGTATATGTATATTCGCTTACATCTCTTTGATTACCAGTCATCGTGCACTGGCGTGTAACCATGTTCAACCATTCATACAGGGGGTTCCAGTGGCCGTTATTAATTCTAGTGTGGGGGTGAGGGGTGGCCTTGGTGCGCCTGGCTAACACTGCTCTGCCACACTCTGCCTCGCTCTTCATGCTAATGTGTTTTGCCAATGCTGCTCTAAACAGCCCTCAACTGTGAATGAATATTATCACGGTTATTTTTATTATAATTGCTCTTAACATTATCAACACGTATGATAATGATGGTGATGTTGATGATAATAATAATAATAATAATAATAATAATAATAATAATAATAATAATAATAATAATAATAATAATAATAATAATAATAATAATAATAATAATAATAATAATAAGAGTATTTAGATAAGGGTAAAGAAGTTGTCGTTGCATTTATGGATTTGGAAAAGGCGTATGATAGGGTGGACAGGGGAGCAATGTGGCAGATGTTGCAAGTGTATGGAATAGGTGGTATGTTACTGAAAGCAGTATAGAGTTTTAACGAGGACAATGGGGTATGCAGGAGAGAGAGAAATTATTTCCCAATAAAAGTAGTCCTTAGACAGGATGTAACCATGGTTGTTAAATAAATTTGTAAATGAGATTTTAAAAGAAGTGAATGCTGGGGTTTCAGGAAGAAATGTGGGATTGGAAGATAAAGAATCTAACACAAATTGGGAGTTGTCACAGATGCCTTTTGCTGATGACAATGTAGATATTAGCTTGAGCTTCAAAGTAGTATTTCTGCTCTCTTTCTGGAGACTCTGAAGAGAAGATGCAAAGTTGGTGGACGAATTTGGAAGGGTATGTAAAATAAGGAAATTAAAAGTGAGCATGGGAAAGAGCAAGGTGATGAGGGTAACAAAAAAATTAGGTAATGAAAAACTAGATATTAGGTTGGAGGGGGGGGGGAAATGGAGATTAGATTAGATTTTGCCACCGAAGTGGCTAGTTTATTGTGCACCCCATATCCATCCTGTTGACGGTAGCGCAAGAGCATATGGATATACAAAAGGCCCAGGAACTAGGCCCCAAAAGTGTTAACAGGTGTACATTTGGATTTATATCTACAGTTCACTTATCTGTTACATGCAAATTTAGGAAATTTGCTTAGTATACCTGGTATCTTATTTTCATTAATAAGATATCTTGACATGTCACATAGGTTATTATACTATCTCTATATTCCTCAATAAGTGGACAATTAAGCACATAGTGTTCAAGACAGTGACCATATGCCTGACCACATAATTTGCATTTGGTTTGATCATCTGTGTGTCTCCAAAACTGCCAGAAGTACTTGTAACCAAACCTAAGCCTGGCCACTACATCAGTCAGTCTGTTCACATTGCTCCATAAACATACTTATCTACGTTCATGTTATCATAGTGGGTTATAGATCTACTCAGGCTTCTAATTGCATTCCTATAACATTCATTTTCATTATTTACTTCTCTCCTAATATTATTCCTAATGCTAGACACAGATATACCAAAGTTATATTCTACATTCTCCTTCAGGCTAACATATCAACTTTATAAATTGGCAATTGTATATTAATTTTTTCCCTTATTTTTTAGTATCTCTACCTGGCTTGTTGCTGGAGTCATGATATGAGTCAAGAGCCTTCAATGATGACATTGAGATTCAATCTCAGTGTCATAAGTTAGTTTTAGCTCCATTAGGATTGCAAACAATTCATTTTGCAGTGTAGACGCCCAGTTGTTAATTCTTATGCCTAACTCAACAAAGTTATCGTTTTTAATTAGAGAGGTGACAACAAGAGCAGATGCAGCCCTGCCACAAGACTCCTGTTTAGATCCATCAGTGTATATAACTTGTGATAACTTATTACTACCTGCTAGGTGAGGAATTTTTTTCTTGAGCAGTTGTTGTTTTAACAAGTGATTTAAGGAAGGGATTACTAGAAAGGAGTTTCTTGGGAGGGGCTGCAGGGATGTGATATTAAATAAACACATCTTCCATGTGTGGGTGAAATGCTCTTGTCTACAGTGATACAGTTCATGCAGGTTATAAAATTAATATAATTGCATGTTTTCACAATCCATTTAGATCTGTGTTTATTTATTTCTAGACATTTAGTAAGATTCATAGTGACAGTGTCTGGTTCATTTCTTAACATTCTCAATAATCCTATTACTGATACTAGAAATATCAAGTTCCTTCCCCATATTAAGAACCTTTGTAGATCTGGGACAGCCAAGAGAAGTGAATGTGTTCAGATATTTGGGAGTGGACTTGTCAGCAGATGGATCTATGAAAGACGAGGTGAACCACAGAATTGAAGAGAGCAAAAAGGTGAGTGGTGCACTAACCCCTGTGGAACACTGCTTGCCACGCGTCCCCACTCGAATTTCTCCCCATTTATGAAAACTCTCTGTTGCCTATCTGTCGACCACACCTCAATCCAGAATTTTTTTTTCCTCCTATTCCGTGTGCGTCTATTTTCCTCAACAATCTCCGATGTGGAATTCTATCAAAAACCTTAAGTCCAGAAATTGCAATTCTCCATGTGGCTGAAAAATGCAATTTAATCCAAATAATCATCAATGTACGCAATGAATAGTAACTTTTTTTGTAAAAATGTCTGAACACTGGGATGACCAGAGCACAACTGATGTTCTTGGACTCTTCCTGACAAGCAGGTGTGATGCGTCGTAGAATTCATGTTTATGCATGTAAGCTGTGATGTGTTCAGTATACGCATGGTACACATAACCACTTGTGTTGCAATATCTTATGTGATTGGTTAATTCTGACTTCAGATTCAGTTTCAGCATGTTAAAAGCAACCTAAAACGCTTTCATTTACAGATGTGGCAAATTTAATGTTGGTGAGAGTAATGCATGAAAACCATCTCGGATGGATTAGGAGAATGGCACTATGATATTTCCCCGTCCGAGTTGATTTGATGAAATATTATGAAACTAGTGACAAAAATACTGCAATACTTGGCATTATAAAAACTGGTTCACCAAAAAGCAATAACGATATGGCAAAATCTCAGATGTTACATTGTAAAGTACTTCACAAAAATTCAGACTATTTTATTAATTAATAAATATCAGAGAAATTACAGTCTGTCGGTACTGATATTCATTGTGCATGTACTAGAAATTAAATGTTTCTGACTATCAGTTCCTTTAAAACATCTGCAGGTAAATGTTTTTGTTAGCCATTCTCTTTCTTTCAAAAACTGGTCAATATTGACTGTAGTTATTATCTTTGTTGTAGATACAGGTTAATATCGGCTATGGTTATTTTGTTTGTTGTAGCACAAGTCAATGTTAACTATGATTTTTTTTCGTGGTTGTAGACAATGAAGTTGCTTCAGGTGGAGAATATAAACACACACACACACACAATATATATATATATATATATATATATATATATATATATATATATATATATATATATATATATATATATATATATATATATATATATATATGTATGAAGTCCAGTGCAGGCCTAATGACTCATACTAGTCAGGTCTTTCTCGCACCCAGCCTTTGCCACTCATTTACTTACTCATCGTATTTTGAAGTTACTCATCTTGTTCACCTCAGTGGCACTACTTGGCAGTTTGTCCTACTCATCTCCACATCTATAGCCGAACCAGAACTTTCCAATATACTTTTCAAATTCTAAATTTATCCAACAAGAATACGTTTATACAAGTCTCGGACAGGTTCGATTATCATCAGCAATTTGTATCCCCTACTCCTCACACCTTTAACAGCTCACCTGGAGACATTTACAGACCGGCTCTGAACGGTACGGAGAGAGGCTCTGCAATATCCGAAAATCAGAACTTTAGCGTCGACAAGGGAAGCAAAAAAGTGGGGAGAGAGCAGCTTTGTGAAGTGTCAACAATACTGGGTGTCTGTAGCAGGTCCTGTTCCAGGTGTTCAACAACGCTAATTGGGCTGAACAGGTTAGGTCCTGACATGCGTTTTCTATTGGATCCCATCCAACTAGTCAGATGAGAGACAAGGTTTAATTGGTCGCTTGTTTATGACTGAATTGGAAATATAGATAACATACTTTCACTCCAGCACATGTCTATCAGTGTAATCTGCATTGCTGCTATCAAAATGTTAAGAGACGAATATCGTCAACTTCCCTAAACAATGTTTTGAGATTAAGACAAAAAAGTAGGTGCAGAGCAACCTTTTATAGTAGCACGTCGCTCTGTGTAGAGCTTTATCAAGTCACTGACTTAAGGAACCTCTACACAGAGCAAAATGTCACGGTAAAATTTCCCTCTGCACCTGTCTCTTTTCCTCATTACTGTCTCTTCTCCTCATTACTGTCTCTTCTGATTACTGTTAGCAGCACGCTGCTGTATGCATATTAAAGTTGGTACCAATTAAGATTTCCAAGTTATTATTAAAAAAATACAAAATCATAACTTAGAACTGTTTATTATTTAAATACATAGCGCTCAGCCACCTGGGTTCAACAACTCTTAACCCCGGATATGACCGTATATTTCTTCCCGGGCTGACAATATTCCTCTCTAGCTTTTGACTTTGAAAGGCCATTCAGAAAGGGAAAAATGGTCATTAATTGAAATCTAAATTGCAATATGAGGGATAAATTGTGCGGAAATTGAACTGCCGCCACCACAGGTGAGAGGCTGTTATAATACCCACTACTCCGCTAACATTAAATTGAGAACTTCTGTTTCGTCCGTCGATTGCGATAGGCGCCACTGTCGCTCCAAATCACTCTTTACAAGGCTAAGTACCAGTTCGGGCGCAAGGGAATTAAAATCCTGTGAAAAGCTACGTGGGGCAACAATGGAGCCCATCACTTCGATGGATTATTTGCAACCTAGTGTTTTTGCAGAGCAGGTGTACTTGGACAGCTCGCTAATCTCACACCTGTTGAGACAATAGTGTGATTCCCAGCCAGTCTTGTCTCGTATGGAGATCTGTATGAGATGGAAATAAATGGTATAAAATACCGACACAATGGTAAAATAAACACATAAGCAGTATAAAGTGATCCTTTATTGACAACGTTTCGCCCACGCAGATCTGTTTGTGACTCGATAAAGCCCACTGCGTGGGCGAAACGTTGTCAATAAAGGATCACATTACACTGCTTATGTGTTTATTTTTCCATCTGTATGAGATGTTGCCTCGGAGGGTCGTTTATACAACGAGAGGTGCACGTGTCTCGGTATACATACACAGAGAATTATACGTCTGTATATTTACAGAGACGAGGACAGGAGCTCGAGCTCAATCACAGTAAGTGTAATTCAGCCAGTATAACTCTACAAGTGTAACATGTAAACTTTGCCAAACACTAAAACTAATACTAACATAAACAAAGAGGGATACTAACACTAGCTAACCTTACGACTAACACCGACGAATACTAAGAGCTAATCAGTTAACCTGAAACATAACTATTACTAACTACAATGAGCATTAACACAAACAAGCAACGAACACTAACATACACAAGCAACAAACACTACCAAGCATTAACATCAACAAACACTAACAAGCACTAACAACGATCACTAACAGGCACTAACATCAACGGCCACTAACAAGCACTAACATCAACGGCCCCTAACAAGCACTAATATCAACGACCACTAACAAGCACTAATATCAACGACCACTAACAAGCACTAACATCAACGACCACTAACAAGCACTAACATCAACGACCACTAACAAGCACTAACATCAACGACCACTAACAAGCACTAACATCACCGACCACTAACAAGACAAAGCAAATCAGATCATGTCCAAAATAGCCTTCAGAGCCAACACTAATATATAAAACTATCATCAAATAATTAATCACTGCCAGAGATCGAGTCGTAATTAATAAAATATTAACCTGATATACTTAATAACGGCAGTCAACCAGAAATATTCCACATTATTACGTGAATCTGTGATAACGTCACCAGACGTCACTAGAATCTGGTAACCAGACGTCACAACAGAATCCGGTAACCAGATCAGGAGTTGCAGGTCACCAGGAGTTGCAGGTCACCAGGAGTTGCAGGTCACCAGGAGCTGCAGGTCATCAGAAGCTGCGGGTCACCAGGAGTCACGGGTCACCAGGAGCTGCTGGTCACCGGGAACTGCGGCTCACCAAGAGTCACAGGTCACCAGGACCTACAGGTCACTAGGAGTCACGGGTCACCAGGAGCTGTGAGTCACCACGAGTCACAGGTCACCATGAGTCACAGGTCACCAGAAGCTGGTCATTAGAAGTCAGAGGTCACTAGGAGTCACAGGTCACCAGGCGTCACAGGTCACTAAGAGTCACAGGTCATCAGGAGCTGGTCACTAAGAGCTACGGGTCACCAGGAGTCACAGGGTACAAGGAGTCACAGGTCACCAGGAGATGCGAGTCACCAGGAGATGCAGGTCACCAGGAGTTACAGGTCACCAGGAGTGACAGGTCACTAGGAGTAATTGTCACTCGTGTGTTATTACCTTCAGTATTAATTACTCTGCTGACACCTTTCAATTACTACTCAACTGCCTGATAAATCTGTATCGGAGGATTTATTATGCTGCTCACCTACTGGTGGCTACAGGGGGTCGAATCACGGCTCCTGGTCCAGCGTCTTAACTAGCAATGTTGTATGGCCAAGGTAGTGCATAGAATGTGTAGACCCATGACAATAATAATGATAACAATAGCAACAACAAAAATAACAATAATAATACACTGAATTAGAAAAGGGCAGTAGGTTTTTCAAATTGTCTCTAGTTTGTGAGATATTGCATACCTGCCCTCAATTAACAGGGAATTTAGCCATAAAGCATGTATATATATATATATATATATATGTATGTGTGTGTGTGTGTGTGTGTGTGTGTGTGTGTGTGTGTGTACTCACCTAATTGTGGTTGCAGGGGTCGAGACTCAGCTCCTGGCCCCGCCTCTTCGCTGTCCGCTACTGGGTCTCTGCTCTCTCTGCTCCATGAGCTTTATCATACCTTATCTTAAAACTATGTATGGTTCCCGCCTCCACTATATCGTTCGCTAGACTATTCCACTTCCTGACTACTCTATGTGTGTGTGTGTGGTAAACTTAATTTTCTTTTTGACGTGATTTAAAGGGAATGAAAATTTCACACTATTTTCCACGTAAAATTTGCAAATGTGTCCCTATGCAAGTGAATTTTAGTCTTCGATGTCGAGGTAGGAAGCGCCTTTTTTTGATCGTTTGAAGCCAAGCAGCGGAGGCTTTTAAATGTTATGGAACCCATTCCAGGAGCCTTGAAATGGGCTCCACAACTTTGCTCATAAGGCACCTACACATGTCAATAGTTTTATGAAAATTTGATGAGGCTTTCCAGGATTAAGAACAAAATAAAAACAAAATTCGAAGGAAGAAAAAAAAAATATTCAGGCAACTACATAAAGGTACTCCTAGTTAACCTCTCATAGATTATCAACATCACAAATAACAGACAATATCCCACTAAATCTTGTAATTACTATCAATATCAAACATTATCACAGCAATTACAAAGACGCAAAACTCATCGCCAAGGAGGAAGACACTAAGAGACGCAGGATCTTGGAATCATCACTCATTTGCAAATTCAACAATTTTAACCTGAATGACTTCTACAACATAGCCGAGCCTCTTGTAGGAAACATCTTGATCGTTATCCTACATAGCGGAGGAATATTGCAGGCCTACTGGCCCATGATAGTCAGGTCGTTAATAAATGCAACCTCTACTACATCCCTCATTTGACTCTTCACGTCACTGCTCTTCCTATATTTACGCACATCCTCCCTTCCACAGTACATCCATTTGTTACATGATAAAACCCATTGTTTGGGGAGAATTGCTATCAATAATGGATCGCATTTATTCGTACTTCATTCGTGTATCTTCCCATCATTTTTTTTTTCATTTACCTCCAATATCTCACTCAGTAGTATAATTACTAAACCGTCTACAAGAGATAATCTCCCGCATAATTCTATCATCAGTATAAAAGAAAATCTCCCGTAGAATCCAGTAATCAAAGTAACAAATAATCTCCCACAAAATCCATAATCACTACACCATCAATAAAAGACAGATTCCAACAAAATTCTGTGATCAACATATTAAAATCCCATCTTCTAGCCTCATCCTCCCTCTCGCCTTCACTCCCTCTCGCCTCCACTCCCTCTCGCCTCCACTCCCTCTCGCCTCCACACCCTCTCGCCTCCACACCCTCTCGCCTTCCCTCCCTCTCGCCTCCACTCCCTCTCGCCTCCACTCCCTTTCGCCTTCACTCCCTCTTGCCTTCACCCCGCACATAAAAGCCTTCACATATTGCGTTCTCACACCGGGGACAATTGCACAAAGGAAGACTGAAAAAGTATTCACCTGGCGACCCGTCAGCACTGACGCCTTTGATGGAGGTCGTTGAATCCTTCAGGAGTGTTGGAGCCTAAGTTGTACCTGCAACGATCACTCTCCTCGCTCTACATGGAACTCCACAAATAGCCTCTTCCACTTTGTTAGTTCTGCGTGCTTTGGGTGAATGTCGGCAGAGATAATCAGTTATTCAATCTGGCTGACTGCTGATGAATTAGACACGTGCAACACCTGGTATCCTTATTCTGAAGACGTTTCGCCAACCAGTGACAGGCAATGAGTTCCTTAGCCTTGCAGAATATACACGAAAGGCAGTAGAAGATAAGACAATCAGTTCCTCAGCCTTGATGATGTTGAATACAGAATCCTATTCAGTGTTGAGGTACTGACTCCCTGAACTTACACTGTCTTCCGGAAAACCGAGGGATGGTAATTCAGAGATGAACTATACCGACAGTATGTAAATAAGACACTGCGGATTACGAAATTTTATTGTAAAGACGTTTTGTTCACCAAGGACTTGATCAATTCGCACAAAGAACGAAAAGTCATGGGTATTTATGTGGGTTCTAGAGAAGTCCTGAGGTAAAAGAATGAAGCCATGTAGTCACATGGAATAGCCAGCCCAGTAAGTGAGGTTAGGTGATACCAGTACCAGGTACTGGGAGAATAAGCTTTGCTAAAACGTCGGAGATTATGAATGATCCTGAATTTTGTTTGACGTTATTGGTTGTGGCTAGAGATGCGGATTAAATAAAATTTGCTGTGACGGTCACTTTTTTTCACGACAAGTCTTGCTTCTGGGAAGTTTATAAGGTGGTTCTTAGTGTTTGTGTTGAGTGCATGCATTTTTAGTATCGTGGCTTCGGCATGTGTTAATGTTCTTTGACTCTGATATTTAGGTCTCTTGAGGTTTTGCCAACATAAATCGCGTCACAACCACTACTTGGTATGGCACAGACACCGACAGTTGAATTCATCAGCTTCCTTTTCTGGACGAGGTCTTTTTATGGTTTTAGATGAAATATTGGTGACTAATATTGACTTCCGCTAAGGTATTGGAAAGGTTGTTGCTGGTGTTGACAGGGAATACAATGTATCTGGTGGGTATAGTGTTGGAACTGCAGCTGTTGTTGTTGTAGATTCGCTGGTATAATCGCCCGTCCCGGGCCTTTTCCATGAGGTAGTCCGGTCTTGGCTCCTTGGGAGTGTCTCAGACCAATGTCTGCCATAGGAGGAGGTACAAGTACCTCATATTCTGGGACCAGCTGTGCCAAGGCCTAGCCCCATTCCCCACGGGACTCGGAGGGAGAAGCTAGGCACCTTGGGCTGCCACAAACCCCGCCCACACTGGGCTCGAAGGGTGTGGCAGCTGCATCGCAGCAGACGATGTCAGGAGGTGCAAAGACAGCAAGCACTACAGGATCCTTTTGGAGCCACACCCCAGCTTTGGGCCGAAGCCTGAGCGCCGGGGAAGCTCAAGAATGCCTCTTCCTGTGTGCTGCTGCTGCTGCTGCTGCTGCTACTTCACTTGTCCGTTGCCCTCTCGTGATGGGAACTGCAGCTGTGTAGTATCTTTTCACCTTTCTTACAGTTGAATATGAAATATTGTGGGTATTGAAGCTCAGTGAAAACTTTATTGATATAATAATTACATTTTTCAAGGGATGCGGCAGTGGAAGAGATTTTGTGCGCTCTTAAGAAGAATCCAATGAAGATCCCACGCTTGGTTCTATGGTCGTGATGTGAATAATAATGTAGGTCATTTTTTATTTGTTGGTTTTCGGCAGACACTGAAATAAAGTTCATTGTCATCTTTTCGAATTAGTACATCTAGGTAGGAAATCTGTTGTAGATGTATTAATTATATTGACTGATTACCTCATCTTTCACTGTATTTCATATGCAATCGCTGTATTTAACAGATAAAGCCATTGGTTGGAGAATCTTCAAAAATCAAGATACCCAGGTGTTACACATGTGCCTAATTCATTAATTTGTCAATAAAGAATACCACTTTTGCAATGATAGGTGAGAATTGCTCACAGCAAGATATATCTACATAAATATATTGTTACTTCTACTTACACTTAGGTCACACTACACATTAATGTACGTACAAGCATATATATATATATATATATATATATATATACACACTCCTCTGGGTTTTCTTCTATTTTCTTACTAGTTCTTGTTCTTATTTCCTCTTATCTCCATGGGGAAGTGGAACAGAATTCTTCCTCCGTAAGCCATGCGTGTCGTAAGAGGCGACTAAAATGCCGGGAGCAAGGGGCTAGTAACCCCTTCTCCTGTATATATTACTAAATGTAAAAGGAGAAACTTTGGTTTTTCTTTTGGGCCACCCTGCCTCGGTGGGAAACGGCCGACGTGTTGAAAGAAGAAGAAATATATTGTCTACGTAAGAATACAAAAAAACTGGAGTACAACAACTTTATTGCTGGACCAGTACTAATATCCATGTCGCCACGACTCGTAATAATAATGTACAGTGTCATGCTCCTGGCCCAGGTTATAACGTACAGGGACGACCCTTAATGCTCTTTAAACAGTTCACTCTCGCTCAACCAGTGATAAACCTTCAGATTTGAGCATTACCGACTTTATTTCAGGTCACCTCGTTGACAGATGCATCGTGCCATTTTTTTTTTAATTTGCTAATTAGGTATTCCCGAAGGGAAAATTTTAAGAGGTTGCCCGAATATTTTTCGTTTTTTTTCTTTTGTTTTACTTTCGTTTTTCTTCCATCCTATCTATTTTATTTAGCTCATAACTCAAGAACGCCTCATCCAACAGGCTTCAATTTTTTTCCTCTTGTGTACGGTAATGAGATCAAATTCTTGGAATAACTGACATTGGGCAAGTGCCCAATGACCGAAGTTGTTGAACCCATTTCCAACATCCTGGAATGGCTCGGTTAACTCGCTCTCAGTGGCATAACTTCAAACTTTCAAAACAGTTACCTCCTAATTCGCTTTAAATAACTTTTCAGTTTACCTCTTCTGAACGGATTCAATATTTAATGGTCGGGATAGTACCTATTAAGTCTCGTTTGCGTGCAGGCAAATTTGTTGAAGCAAAATATTGAAAAAAGAAATCTGGGAATCACTGGGATTCGTGCCGTAACTGGAGAATGATTCATTTAATCATCTTCAATTTTTCTCTACTGTTGTGGTATTCACGCTGCTATCACGCTGTGGTATTCACGCTGCT
The DNA here is from genome assembly GCA_009830355.1 of Cherax destructor. NCBI lineage: Eukaryota > Metazoa > Arthropoda > Malacostraca > Decapoda > Parastacidae > Cherax > Cherax destructor. Next base: position 152,079 of record WNWK01003557.1, read on the forward strand.
ATCACGCTGTGGTATTCACGCTGCTATCACGCTGTGGTATTCACGCTGCTATCACGCTGTGGTATTCACGCTGCTATCACGCTGTAGTATTCACGCTGTTATCAGGCTGTAGTATTCACGCTGCTATCACGCTGTGGTATTCACGCTGCTATCACGCTGTGGTATTCACGCTGCTATCACGCTGTGGTATTCACGCTGCTATCACGCTGTGGTATTCACGCTGCTATCACGCTGTGGTATTCACGATGCTATCACGCTGTGGTATTCACGATGCTATCACGCTGTGGTATTCACGATGCTATCACGCTGTGGTATTCACGATGCTATCACGCTGTGGTATTCACGATGCTATCACGCTGTGGTATTCACGATGCTATCACGCTGTGGTATTCACGATGCTATCACGCTGTGGTATTCACGCTGCTATCACGCTGTGGTATTCACGATGCTATCGGGTGGTATAAGTCTCAGTTTGCAAAATTTATTGAATAAATAGTTGATAAATTATTTATAATTAAAGAATGAATTTTCTGATTGCTTCAAAATATTACTGACGATGCATTCTACTTTAAGAATAACACCCCGTAAATTTAATCCAAGGTGCAAATTTGAAAATTTGCTGAAATAGTTGAACTTAGAATCGTTGGAATCAGATCACTTACTATAAAATACCTTTTCTGATTGGCTTCAAACTTTTACCATTGGTGGAATTTATGAAAACACAGTGTCACTCAAAGCTGATTAAATTTAAATTTGCCAATTTTATTAGCCTAGTTGTTTTTCATGTATTAACTACAGAACGCCTCTAGTGATCAGCTTCAAACCTAGATGTTGGCGAATATTAAAAAGAAGTACTTCAGTAATAATTTTCGGTTGTGTAGATGCTAATTTGACACTTAATTGCCAATTTTTCAAAATGGATATTTAAAAAATCACAAACATTCTTTTTTCTGGATTGTAGAAAATTTTAATTAACAATAATGTAAATGAGGAAAAAAACACTCGAAAAACTGGGAAAAACCAGATTTATTGTTTTTTTAAGTTTAACTTAAGAATGGGAGACTCCTATTTTCGTTTGCTGTCTCACTAATTTCTGTTAACACTCGAAAACGTCTTATTCGCTCGGCTTAAATTTTTCAACACTTGGGTCATGTATCTTGGGCAAGATCCATAGTCATGACACCATATACAGGCGTGGGTGCCCTATACAAAATGTACATAGGTCCTTCCCAAATTTTGGAGACACGCTCGTGTGATCGGCTTCAAAATTTCAACAACGGCGTATCCCACTTAGAAGGTTGGTATATTTAATGGAGTGTGTTGATGCCATTTTTTCAATTGTAAATTCTAAACTGAATAGTATAGTTTTACCTTATTGCATTATTTTGCCTTGAAGCTGGTGAGGAGCTCTTGATCCAGGGAACTGGATATAACTTCCCTGACTTAGGATCGAATTTGGATATCTCCCATTTCATAGGCTCTTCATGACCCCCTGCGGGTTTGCTGCTTTCTTTTGATTAACAGATAAGAATTGTGAAGGTTATCAGTCTTCAGCGGCCGATACATCGCATGAAATGGATGAAAAGTTTCAAGGCTGAGTAGGCACAAATTATGATGGATTCTGTGCAAAAACTGGAACATACATCTGGTCAGCTTTAACTTTAGTTGCTGATGTGTTTAACGGAAGCGATGTCTTGATGTTAAATTGTCTAAGTTATCATGTGCCAATTTTAGCAATCAAACGGATTTCTGTGAAATAATTAGAAAGTGTCACTTCTATCAGATATAAGTCAAAGTGTTTGACTTTATTTATCATAGGTTAAATGAACATAACGTACTGTGACTCAGTAAGATCGTAGTAAACAGGTGATGTCACAATATGCAGAAGAACCAATTTGAAAAAATAGTGAATTTCCAAACACTTTCGTAACTTCAAGAGGAACTCGACAGATGCCTTAAAAAAGTGCCTGATCAGCCGAGTTGCGGTGCATACGATGACCGACCTACTGGTCGGGAACGGGGCCGCGAGGGGGCGGTGACTTCCGGAAGCGACTCTAGGTAAACCGCATGTCAACAGGCAGTTGGTAAAAACTGCAAGCGTCTGCATAACGCTGATTACTTTAATCTAAGTTATCCTAACCAAACTTAAAATTAAGAGCAAAACAAAAAATTAAAAACAAAAGGAAGCATTAAGAATTTTACCAGGTCAAAAACCTGAGCTGGTATAATGAGGAGAGGCTGGGTGCCATCCTCCCCCACTCGTGTTTGTCTGCTTTCATGAGCAAATTCCGTTTTCTCCTCCTTGGTTACTAGCAAATCCTCTTGTCTTTGTTGGTGCTTACAGGTAAAGCCTCTCGTCTTTGTCCAGGCTTACAGGTAAACCGTCCCAATCCGCCTCCTTGCCTGCAGGTAAATCCCTTGTCCTATATTGTTCACTATACTGATTTTCCTCAGAGGTTTGGCCTTCACAAACATATTTTCTGTACTATGGCTCGACATTTTTGAGCAGCTGCTGGAGATATAGATCCAACATTATTTTTATACTCAAGAGAAAGCGCTAAAACCGGAGTGGTCATACCGCACATAGGGAAGGGAATGGAATGGAATGTAATCGGGTTTGATGCGAGGAAAGTGAAGGCATATACAGTTCCTTGGTTAAAGAGCCGTCCAAGAGATCAGCCGGATAAAATAAATCCTCATATATATAGATGCTCTAATACCATGATGATCTCACCTGTATGGTGACACCATGATGATCTCACCTGTATGGTGGCACCATGATGATCTCACCTGTATGGTGGCGCCATGATGATCTCACCTGTATGGTGGCACCATGAGGATCTCACCTGTATGGTGGCACCATGAGGATCTCACCTGTATGGTGGCACCATGATGATCTCACCTGTATGGTGGCACCATGATGATCTCACCTGTATGGTGGCACCATGATGATCTCACCTGTATGGTGGCACCATGATGATCTCACCTGTATGGTGGCACCATGATGATCTCACCTGTAGTGACCACCTACAGTGTTGACAGTTGTGAAAATTAATGATGAGAAAAATCTTTATTAGTACCAGAGTGATAAAATAAAAATACAAAAATTCAAGCCTCATGAAAAGCAAGATGCTGTTCCTAAGCCATATAATATAGACAATTCTGTCTAGTAGGAAGGAGACTGCAAATTCATAATGTTCACTATGTTGGCTACGTATTTGCACTCTCTAGTCTAGATGCTTGAATATGCATTTACAACAACGTAGTTTCCTCAAACACTGCGCTATCACAACCCTATACATTAGAAACCCTATTTATTAAGAAGCTATGTCATCAGTAGACAACCCTCGCCTCCTCTACTACACCTTATTCTCGCTTTTTTCCCACCCGAGGGAGTAACACAGTGTATATACACCGAGATGTATCTCTCAGTATATATATTCTGAGAGTTAAAGTTCATTTATATTTTTAGAGATTAATGTGTTCTTGAATAATGGAGACAAGGTGATATGCAACATTGATGACCCTCGTGAAGTCGACCAGTTCTAAACATAAGAAATAAACCGAGCTACATACATTTGAACTCTTAGAGACGTCTGTGAAGATAACTTCCACACAGCAGCCTATTCTTGATTTCAGTTGGCTTAGTATTAAATGACTGGGTTACTTCGGCTTCTTATCATTTCTATTAAAGCCGAAAGTGTGCCTGTGTTTTTGATACATGAAAAGCCCCTTGAAGATATCCTTACTCAATTTGAGCATGAAGATATTCAGGAGATGCACCACACCACATTTGTAAGGACAAAAATCGAGTACGTAGCCCCATCTTGAAAACCACTCCTGGCTAAGTACATAAAAATATGGAGAGTCACATTTACCAGTAGACTGGTCTCAGAGCTGAGAAACTTGAGCTATTAAGACAGCCTTCAGTATGAATAGTGAATAATTTTGTGAGTAAACTGCTTGTCATTTTATTTATTCACAGTGAACCATAATTTTCTTTTCCTATTGTTGATCTAACGATTCAGAGGAGGTATAATAACGGTCGTCAAGGAAATCAGAGGCATGTTAACTTTTCAGGAATTTTTTTTTTAGCTGATTTGGGTCTTAGTAGTATATTCAACAGCTTATTAAGAGCATCTTCAAATTGTCCTCAGTTCTTAAACACTTGTATCCTTGATTCAAGGTCACATAATTAGTTTCTGTGGTAAAGCACTTGACTCATCCTTGCTGGCGTGCGGCTGTTGAGACGAGATGTGTATCTTTCCAGGGCATGGATCCCAGAGTCATGGATCCCAGGGGCATGGATCCCAGGGGCATGGATCCCAGGGGCATGGATCCCAAGTTCTTGAATCCCAGAATTATAGACCCCAGGGGCATGGATCCCAGAGTTATAGACCCCAGGGGCATGGATCCCAGAGTTATAGACCCCAGGGACATGGATCCCAGAGTTATAGACCCCAGAGTTATAGACCCCAGAGTTATAGACCCCAGAGTTATAGACCCCAGGGACATGAATTCGAATGTTATAGACCCCAGGGACATGGATCCCAGAGTTATAGACCCAGGGACAAGGATCAGTGTTATAGACCCCAGGGGCATGGATCCTAGAGTTATAGACCCCAGGGACCCAAGGGACATGAATCAAGCGAATATCTTTTAGAAGTAAGGACGACACAAGGGGATCTCACAACCAAATGTACAAGAGACGAAAAAAAGAAAAGAAAAAAAATAGCTTCATTGAAAATATAATGAAGGTTTGAAGGAACTAATAGTGAGGTAATGCAAACTTTAGTTCTCAATCTCATCACAAGAACAGAATGAGATCAAAATAGCAGTTCACTTCGAACAGGGAGTCTTGATGTTGGTAAAGAGCTCATGATCCAAGGAATTGTAGTTATCCTCATCTTTCTCGGATAAAGCGTGATTATCCCCATCTCCCATTGCCCAGGTATCGTAATGCCCTTTCTAGTTTAACGCTTCCCTACGCATATAATAATAAGAGTGTGATTGTGAGGCCGTATTGTGTCATTGTAAAATTATAATTACGTCAACAGCTGTGATCACAGTCCAGTCTCCCTGGACAAGAGTTTTGGAAAAAAAACTCACGGCAAGGGAGGCGTAAAACCAGTTCAGCGCGTAAGCCACTGGGCTAACGCACTACCCAGCTGGCCCAGTGGCTTACGCGCTGGTCTGGAGTTTTATGACTCACTTGCCGCGAGTTCAATCCCCACCTGAACCTTGGTTTGTTTGCAATCGTGTCATTACGATTTCGCGAGTCAGGATGTTTGGAAGGTTCTGAAACTCACGACTTAAGTCAGGGTTGCGGTCTAGAGTATGAGAGGCCGCCAGATCAACCTCAGTATTTTTTTGCAAAAAATAACCTGTTAAATCTCTTTTACAGGAATATATCCATTGGGACTAACAGCCTTTTGTAGTGGTCAAGTGAAGGGTAAGACACACACACACACACACACACACACACACACACACACACACACACACACACACACACACACACACACACACACACACACACACCACACACACACACACACACACCTTCCACTTCCTTATACTAAATACCCAATTTGAATTCATACATTTTTGTTGAGAATTACACACCTATAAACACACAATAAGGGATTATTTAATATGCAAATGAGCAGCGCCGACACAGGGATGAGTCGTTAATGAAGCGGAAACCCAATGATGGACTACCAGTTGATGACTACTGGGGGAGAGGGAAGGGGGAGGAATGAGGGACTACCAGTTGATGATTACTGGGGGAGGGAGAGGAATGAGGGACTACCAGTTGATGACTACTGGGGAAGGGAGGAATGAATGAGGGACTACCAGTTGATGTCTACTAGGGGGATGGAAGAGGAGGAATGAAAGACTACCAGTTAAGGAATACTGGGGAGGAGAGAGAAGGAATGAGGAACTACCAGTTGATGACTACTAGGGGGAGGGAAGGGGAGGAATGAGGGACTACCAGTTGATGACTACTGGGGGTGGGGAGGAACGAGGGACTACCAGTTGATGACTACTGGGAGGGAGGAGAGGGATAGGAATGAGGGACTACCAGTTGATTACTACTGGGGGAGAGGGAGGAAATAAGGGACTACCAGTTGATGACTACTGGGGGAGGAATGAGGGACTTCCAGTTGATGACTACTGGGGAAGGGAGGGGAGGAATGAGGGAGGGAAGGAGGATGGGAGTGTGGATCGAGGGAGGAAAGGGTCTAGAGGAAGGGTGAATGGAGGGAGGGAAGGAGAGAGAGGGAGGGTGAATGGAATGAGGGAAGGAGAGAGAGAGAGAGAGAGAGAGAGAGAGAGAGAGAGAGAGAGAGAGAGAGAGAGAGAGAGAGGGTGGATGGAGGGAGGGAAGGAGAGAGAGTGGAAGGGTGAATGGAGGGAGGGGATAGGTGGGGGGATGTGGAGGGAGGTTTCCCCCGACGGCCTGGGCCCAGACCAAGACTCTTAGTTATTAACTTTTTCAGTCAGGCTATTTGTGCTAGCAGCTCGCTCTGGTACTTAAGGTGTGTTGTCTACGTTAACATGGTTATGCATAACAAAAAATACATGATTTAAACATCAATGAAATCACTACAAATTTTTAATTAAAATTAAGCTCATAAATACAAATTAAATATCTTACGTGAGTTTAATGAAATTCTGTGAATTAATGATATTACAAAATCTAGCTAACGTTAACACTGTACAATTATTAATATGTAAAAATCTATGACATAAACATTGATTTAAAAATTAACTTGAGAACTGCGCAGACGAATGTGTGTTTACAACATCTGAGACACGACTGGCCAGGCTTGATGGACAACACTAAAGTAACACGAAAAAACCTTACATGTCTAGAAAATGTTGCAATTTATACAAGGCAACATGTTCAGTTTATTGAAGTTTAATAGTTTGAAAGGAGAAGTGATTTACGCAAAGTTCATCTGATGAGCAAGTTATCTTCGACACACTAAACTTACGCTAACTTGCAATAATAAATCAAATTTACTGGTAAAGGTTGTATGCAAGTTGTATAAACTGACCTCGCAATGTTTACAGCATACTGGAATATACCACACAAGCAGCCCGACGTTAGTACCACCTCCCAAAGTTAGTACCACCGCCCAACGTAAGTACAACAGCCCAACGTAAGTACCACCGCCCAACGTAAGTACCACCGCCCAACGTAAGTACCACCGCCCAACGTAAGTACCACCGCCCAACGTATGTACAACCGCCCAACGTAAGTACCACCGCCCAACGTATGTACCACCGCCTAACGTATGTACCACCGCCCAACGTTAGTTCCACCGCCCAACGTAAGTACCACCGCCCAACGTAAGTACCACCGCCCAACGTAAGTACCACCGCCCAACGTAAGTACCACCGCCCAACGTAAGTACCATAGCCCAACGTAAGTACCACAGCCCAACGTAAGTACCATACCCCAACGTAAGTACCATACCCCAACGTAAGTACCACAGCCCAACGTAAGTACCACCGCCCAACGTAATCACCATCGCCCAACGTAAGCACCACCGCCCAATGTAAGCATCACCGCCCAACGTAAGCATCACAGCCCAACGTAAGCATCACAGCCCAACGTAGGCATTACAGCCCAACGTAGGCATCACCGCCCAACGTAAGCATCACAGCCCAACGTAAGCATCACAGCCCAACGTAAGCATCACAGCCCAACGTAGGCATTACAGCCCAACGTAAGCATCACCGCCCAACGTAAGCATCACAGCCCAACGTAAGCATCACAGCCCAACGTAGGCATTACAGCCCAACGTAGGCATTACAGCCCAACGTAGGCATTACAGCCCAGTTGATCAATTATTGTTGGGAGGAACCCAACATGTTGACTTTCGATGACGGGTTTTAATGCTCTGCATAAAAATGGACTTTCCATATAGTATGTCATTGTTGTCAGCTAGGCCTGTATACGTTGTACGTGTACTTGTAGAAATATATTATTAATTATTATTATTACTATTAGAAAAAAAACTTTTCTCATTGTGAGTAACATCTGTGTGCAAATTTGGAATTAGTCCCTATTGCTTTTTCCATGTATAGATTATGATGTATTTTTTTGGATAATGTTTCATTTGATTCAGTCCAAGGAAGAGGAGGTACAAGTTGTATACCTCCTGGAAAACTGTGTACATGCATGTACCTCTTGGTAAGCAGTGTGTATGCTTACATGTATCTCGTGGAAGTTATGTGTACAGTTATGTGCACCCCTGGGAAGCTGTGTCTACAGACGTGTACGTTCTTACACGCACATGTAGTTTTAATGCAGAGCATTAAAACTACAAGAGAGGGGACTACACAGGCATGAAGAATTTCCTTCACGGGGTTCAGTGGGACAGAGAACTGGCAGGGAAGTCAGTAAACGAGATGATGGAATATGTGACAACAATATGCAAGGAAGCTGAGGAGAGATTTGTACCCAAGGGTAACAGAAATAACGATAAGCCAGGATGAGCCCTTGGTTCACCCAAAGATGCAGGGAGGCCAAAACTAAGTGTGCTAGAGAATGGAAGAAGTATAGAAGGCAAAGGACCCATGAGAATAGAGCGGTCATAGAGCCAGAAATGAATATGCACAGGAAAGAAGGGAGGCCCAACGACAATACGAAAATGACATAGTAGCGAAAGCCAAATCTGATCCGAAGCTGTTGTACAGCCACATCAGGAGGAAAACAGCAGTCAAGAGCAGGTAATCAGGCTGAGGAAGGAAGGAGGAGAGACCACAAGAAATGACCGCGAAGTATGTGAGAATCTCAACATGAGATTCAAAGAAGTATTCACATAGGAGACAGAAGGGACTCCAGAAAGACGGAGAGGTGGGGTACACCATCAAGTGTTGGACACAATACATACAACCGAGGAAGAAGTGTAGAGGCTGCTAAGCGAGCTAGATACCTCCAAGGCGATGGGGCCGGATAACATCTCTTCATGGGTCCTGAGAGAGGAAGCAGAGGGCTATATGTACCACTAACAACAGTTTTCAACACATCTATCGAAACGGCGACTACCTGAGGTATGAAAGACAGCAAATGTAGTCCCAATTTTTTAAAAAAGGAGACAGACACGAAGCACTAAACTACAGACCAGTGTCACTGACATGTATAGTATGCAAAGTCATGGAGAAGATTATCAGGAGAAGAGTGGTGGAACACCTAGAAAGGAACGAGCTTATCAACGACAACCAGCACGGTTTCAGGGACGGGAAATCCTGTGTCACAAACCTACTGGAGTTCTATGACAGGGTGACAGCAGTAAGACAAGAGAGAGGGGTGGGTAGATTGCGTATTCTTGGACTGTTAGAAGGCGTTTGACACAGTTCTACACAAGAGAGTAGTGCAAAAATTGGAGGACCAGGCAGGGATAACAGGAAAGGCACTGCAATGGATCAGGGAATACATGTCAGGAAGACAACAGCGAGTCATGGTACGTGACGAGGTGTCAGAGTGGGCGCCTGTGACCAACGGGGTTCCACAGGGGTCAGTCCTAAGACAGGTGCTGTTTCTGATATATGTGAACGACATGACGGAAGGAATAGACTCAGAAATATCCCTGTTTGCAGATGATGTGAAGTTAATGAGAAGAATTCAATCGGATGAGGACCAGGAAGAACTACAGAGGGATCTGGACTCAGATGAATCACAGGCATGTTCGGAAGTATTTCTTCAGTCACAGAGCTGTCAGGAAGTGGAATAGTCTGGAAGTGATATAGTGGAGGCCTGATCCATACATAGCTTTAAGAAGAGGTATGATAAAGTCATGGAGCAGGAAGAGTGATCTTGTATCCGCCAGTGAAGAGGCGGTGCCAGGAGCTGGAATCGACACCTGCAACCACAACTAGGTGAGTGGTGAGTACATGTACCTCTTGGGGAACTGTATGTACACATACATGTACCTTTTCTGAACAGCTGTGAGTGCATATCTATGTACGTAAAGTGAGTACAGAGGATCCGAACACCGCCAGCCTCCACACTCCTAAAATACGGACAACACCCCATAAACCCTTCCTAATGACATCCTTCCCTCCAAATTTGTTTTACTTCAAAATCAATCACTTCTACAGTCAGAGAGTTTAAATGGCCCAGCTCCAGCCTGGGGATTTATGACCAGTTACCAAATGTGTGAGCACGAATATTTTATGAGTGTATGAAAGCAAGGGAGTGTGGGATGAGATAGTGGGTGAGGTAGGTGGATGAGGCGCTTTTCATCTACCGCTGAAGAGGCAAGTAAACCCTGACGCTCTAACACCATACCTGTTGTATAGTATGTTTCCTGATGAAAAAAAACATACTCTAAGAGTGTACAATGTAAAAACAAGATCCCAAAATTTTGAGGTCAATTTTAGAATCATCAAAATGGAATGGTGTTATTACCTGTCAAAGATACATGTCGTTAGATACTTGGTCTGTTTTTAGTGTGTGTGTGTGTGTTTTTCATGTATGTTTAACAGCCTCAATGACAGACAGACAGACACAGTTCAATGTTTTTTCTTTGCACATCACACGCATATAGACAGAAAACAAATCAGGACCTTGCCCTTTCTATGGCCACTACCAAAATACAAATCTTTTCAGCAATCCATACACACATGAGTAACAGTTACTTCTATTGCAAAACGTTTCGCACACATTGGGCTTCTTCAGTCAGAAACAGATTCAGCAGGTGTAGCAGTGAAGTAAAGATGATGTAGTAAGTCCATCAACCATGGAGAAATAGTTTTGAGGGGTCAGTCCCTCAATAAAGATTTCAGCTGTTGTACATTGTCTTACTCAACTCAAATTTTTTTATACCACCAACATATATAACTATATTCATTCAAAATAAAAAAGAGAAGTAGCCGCCCACCTCGATTTAATTCCCTCTGTCTAACACATAAAAGCAACTGTTGGCGCATTCTAGTGTGTGTTTTATATATATATATATATATATATATATATATATATATATATATATATATATATATATATATGTCGTGCCGATTAGGTAAAACTTTGATTTGTTCAAATAGCAACGCTCTTCTTGCCATATAAGAACGAATTTTTATGCAATAATTTCCAAAAAAACATTCTGATCCCAACGAAAAAAAAATATTTCATTGTGTTTGTTTATTATTAAATTATTGTAAACTATTTAAAATATATTTGTTGGTTAGGCTAAATTAAATTGTGCTTGTTATAATAAGGTTGGTAAGTTTTCAAAGTTTCTCTTGGAAAAAATTATAAATTTTTTCATAAATGAAAAAATATATCTTTAAACATAAGAGAAAATTTTTACTTAATTTAAATGAGTTCTTTCTAATTGAGCAGTTTTACCTAATCCACGACAT